>CBVK0100981772.1:0-14375 GCA_900067695.1 Picea abies
GATCGTTCCTGGGTTACAAGTCTCAGTAGAGCCCAAAGCAGTCAACAAGGTTTTTCTCTGGGTAGGGCAACTTTGGAGGACTTCCAAAGCAGACATCGCATAAGGGGTTTGTGACAAATCTTCCACCACAGAGTAGTTCTGGGCAGCCCTTGCATTTGGATTATGAGAAGCGTGTTTAAACGCACCTTTGGGGATGCGAGTCATTGTTTCACCCAACGTCTTCTTGATCTGTAGAGGAAGAGATGGGATCTCAGCTTCTTTGCCCTTATCAGAGGCGCTTGACTTGCTATAATCGTGAGCTCTAGTTGCTATAAAAGCGTCACTTTTCATCATGTATACATTCGCGGAAGATGAAGCGTTTTGGGAAGGACAGTTTTCGTGGCTTCCCTTCTCCGTACTCGCAGAGGCTTGAGTTAGATTCTGCCCATGCTGAAATGGATTAGTCAACACAGCTTGCTGTTGCTGCGTGACAAACTTCTGGGCCTCTGCAAGTCGAGGGCATAAGTGAGTTGGGTGGTCTTCCACACAAAGATTGCACGGATACCTGGCCTTTCTCTTTTCCGTGGTGCCCTTGCCAGCTTTATCATTTGGTTTTTTATCCCCCTTACTCTTTTTTCGTTGTTTTTTCTTCCCCTCGGGTTGCTGGTTGGCCTTTGGGTTATTCGTCTGTATGGAGTGTACTTCCGACGTTTGAGTAGGAGGGGTAGCCAAAGCAGTAGTCTGGCTGGCCGCTGAGTGTTGTATCGATAACTGCTGCAATTGTTTTGTCAATTGCTCAGCGGGCTTAGTTTGTGCCGAACCAACTATACCATCGGCATGTGGTCCGGCTCTCTGTCTAGTTTTGTCCAGGATTGATCGTGGTGCATCCGGCAGGATGTTATACAATAGACTAGACTGAGAGTAAATCAGCTCAAACTGTTGAGCTCTCATGATGGCTTCTTCCTCAGAGAAAACCCCTGAAGTTGCGACGTCTTTGGATAACTGCGGAACTAAAGACTTAAGGAACCACTCAAGCAGGAATGCCGGTGGGATGGGTACCTTGATAAGGCTCTTTCGGCGGCGCCACTCTCGAATATGATCCGAGATATGGTCCGCGGACGTCTGCTTGAAATTGGCTAGAAACTCTGTGCCGGCGTCGTATCTCACAGGTAACTGGAAATGGTTAAGGAAAGCCATAGCCAGTTCGCCGAAAAAGGAATATCGTGAGCGGTCGAGCTCTATGTACCATTTCGCGACACTCCCAATAAGAGTGCGTTGAAACAATCGCAACTGAATGGAGTCATCCTTCAGTGAGTTAGATGAACACCATAAGTGAAAAGTGGTCACGTGATCACCCGGGTCTTCGTTGGGTTTGGCTTCGAACTTGGGGATGTCCGAAGGCAACTTCGTCGGCATAGGAGGCCAACGCGGATCGTGACAGATGGGATCATTCAACAACCGTGTTAAATCCGGAAAGTGTAACGTTGCCAAGAAAGGTAGTTTAGGCTGTTGCTGATAGCCGGGATAAAAGGGTCCTGGGGTTTGACTGGCACCAGGTTGCCAGGAAAAGTTTGGTTGCTGGCCAGGGTTGGGGTAGAAACCTTGGCCTTGACCAGCGAAAGGGTTTTGCATTTGCGGGGACATCATTGGTTGATTCCCCATGAAGGACATAGGATTTGGGGCATTCATCGTGTTTTGTGGACTTTGGGAAGGATTATTCCATGCCGATCCTGTGGGGAGAGGCATAGCAGCTTGTCCGGGGTTCCATTGATTGTGGAAAGCATTACCCCAGAACGACATTCCCGTGGCGGGATTGGATCCTTGACCTGAGTTCCAAGGTCCTGGTATCTGTGCCCCCAGCGCAGGAATAGTACCCTGTGCCGGATTAGACTGTCCAAAAATAGGAGTGCCCCCAGGGGGGAAAGCACTCGGTGTGAGGGTGTTATTACCAACCGCCCCATTCCAAGAGAATGGTGACGTACCTATTGACAAATTTTGTGCAGGTTGTCCTTGACTCACTGCTCCAAGTGAACTTGTGTGTGCGGGCTGCCCGACGGTGTGCTGATGCGGACCACCGAGCGACAGGGACAAAGGAGGAATATGAGCTCCAGCGTGAGGAAAAGCATTGAAAGGAACAGGAATGCTCCCAAGTTGACCTAGCAGAGGAGTGTTAGAGCTCCCTGCCCCCAGACCCAAAGTTTGTAAAGTGGAGGTTGTGAGTGCAGGACTCGTTCCTGAACTAGGCATCCCGTATGAAAACGGAGCACCTGTCGCACTATATGTAAAGGGGTTTGTGGCCACCACGATAGATGGGGTCTGTCCACTTTGCGACGTAGTCGCGGCCGGGGCCATGGTGCTCTGGACCACCGATGGTAAGTTAGGAGAGGTTTCTCCCGTGGTGACAACAGTGATAGGAATGGAAGACGTCCCAGTTGAGATGATTTGTTCCATGACTGGGTTTGGTGAAAATAGGCGTTCGTAAGATTGGACTGAAATAATCACGTCCGGCCCAAAATCAGTGTCTGAGGTTTCAACTGCGCCAAGATTGGCCGTCGATTCCTCGGGGGGTTGTTCGGGATTGAAAGCCCCGGTTGCTTCGAAAGACCCAAGATGGTCTAACTTCCACCTCAAAGGTGGCGGGGGTGGCTCCAGTATCACCGGTGGTAGGCCCAAAAGCCTTCGTGACCGGCGGAGCTCTGAATCCTCCACTGTGTGAGAGAATTCACGACACGCTAAGGTATTCTACACGACCAAACAATAACACGCACTAAAAGAAAGCTCCTAGAAGATAAATCAAGCAAGCTCTATACTAGTAGGAAGAGCAGTTACCACAACCAACACTAGAGTACCTTACCGGTGCAAGTGCAACTCGAATACGGAAGCACCCTCCGGGTCTACTCTGCAAAGAGTTGGTCTGAAGTCCGCCCTAGGTACCGCGGTATACCCCCGCAGTCACCTGTGTAAGTCCCTAGAAAAGATAGGCAACTAGTTTTCCGGCACGTGAACAGCTATCGGGCGGGTACAGTCGACAGTCGGAAGACCACAATGAGCAGGGTATCAAGCCCGAAACCTGTCAAGGGTATCGAGAGCAAGTGTTCCGGAAGACGACTGAGGACCTCGAATGGATTCGAGATCCACGAAGCTCTGTGGCAAATGCTAACGACGGAATCCCTTAACAGATCCTCTATATGTGTTCTCGACAACGCTCAGTCCAGCTTTGGAGGGGTTATCTCTGCTTCCTTTCCTTGCGTGACCTCATGTTTAGCCCCTGTGTTAGAGGGGGGTCCTGAATAAATTTCCGTAACCAGACTTCTACACTCCCTAATGACAGACTCCAATGTTTTGTTTAGGTGGCCTTGGAGAATTTACTCTCCAACCTATTCCAAGGCCCTAGCCTGAGCTAATGTGTTCACCCTACAAACAGAAAAGTCTACTTGATTTTATTAAGCGTTGTTTTTAGTAGGATTTTTAAATCTCAAGGTACGGAAGTGAAACCAATGGTGTGTAAAACAGACTCAAAGCAAAATGCACAGAAATGCTGAAAACAACCTTTTTCTAAAATGCAAAACCAACAAATTTTCAAAAAGAGTCTTTTTCTTTTCAAGTATGACAAGATTTTCAAGCAGCAATCCTACAGAATTTTTACTCAGATTTGTGAGTTACTTTTGTTTCGAACTGTACTGAAAAACTTATTCAAAAAACTTCTTTCCAAGCTACTGACCTAAACTATGAAATAAATATTTTTCGCTTTTGTTTTTTCTATGCAAAAAATTCAAATCACAAGCACAGGCTAAAGGAGGAATGCCCCAGCCTGCTGACTGTGCAGTCCCAGAATCTAAACCCCTGAGAGGAGTTCTTTTCACCACAGAAGGGGATGACTGCCCCACCAAAGCTGAAAATCTACCTAACAGACCCGCGACTGTCACCAAGACATCCCGCGTGTATCCGCGTGCTGAACCGAGACAGGGCGCGGGTACCCGCGTGCTAAGCTTAAGCAGGCTGCGGGTATGTTTAAAAACCCAGAAAAAATCACACACAGCCAATATAGTCCTGAAAAAGACTTCTGGTACTGACAACCAGAGTCCCTGACAGGCTGAGATGCTGCTACTTTAACAGAAAAACAAATTTTTGCAAAAAAGAAATGCTAATGTGAGGAAACACACCACAAGATAGGCTGAAACACAAGACACCACACCACCCAAGACCCAGACAGGATCCAGAAAGCCCCCTGAGAAGGTAAACTTCTGACAGGGGAAGAGGGGACTGCCTCTTAAACTTCCTGTTCACTACACGCTACTGAAACCACTACAGGGCGCGGGTATCCACGTGTTGTAGAAGGTTAGGGCGCGGGTCACCCGCGGGCAGGGCTTCTGCAGGCCGCGGGTACCTCTGTGTGTCTCGGAAAGAAAATGTCGAGCGTCAGTCAAAGAGAACTGGTATTGATCACCAGGCTCTCTGCTGGCTTTCGACTAACAGGAAACAAAAAATAAGCAGAGAAACTGAACAATAAATTCTTTAAACTACCAAGTCCGGAAACCCTAAGAGTGAGACGCTTCCCCAGCGGAGTCGCCAATTCTGTTGTGGGGTAATCTACCCTACGGACCAATAAGCTAGGGTTCTAAGCTTATACACAGATCATGACCCTTCAGATTTAACCTTTAACCTTCTACCCAAAATCTCAACCCCTTTTCTCAGACAAGCACAGGAAGAATGTACTAACCTTTTTACCGAAGGTCGAAGTAGATCCTCCATTGAGTTGTTGTCTCCTTGCTGCTACTGCTCCTTTTTGAGGAATTGTTCAGCATGACTTTGGCTAGGAAGAGGCATGAGTTGGCTTGATGCCAAGTAAACCCGTGTGATGCATTTTAGGGTTATAACAGCGTGAGAAAGAAAAAATACTAAGCTCGGTATTGGTTTTGTTTTTGCACAAGCTTGTAACAAAATTAAACTATGCCCGTAAATTGCCAATATAAATTCCAAAGGTTGAGATACCCATGGATGCTTGGTACTATGCCCCCATCTTGAAAATCTAGGAGATTAACTCTAGAATGATAATCAAAGGTTGGAGACATGCCCCCCCCAAGCTTCAATTCATTCATCGACTTTGAGGTTGTCACCAACTTCTGTACTAGATGGAGAGAAAGGATAAGGGTGGATGAAATGAAGGTTCAAATATGAGACCTAGCGGAAGACTCGACTTGGTATGAGAGGAGACTGTTTCATTTTTTAACGAGCTTGATGTAGGAAAATAACTATGCTCAGGGCTCTGGGTTGAATCCCCAGATTTCTATTTCCTTTTTTAACAAGCTTGATACAGAGAGGAAAAACTATGCTCATGACCTTTATTTCATATTTTAATGAGCTTGCCATAGAGAAGAAAAACTATGATCATAGCTTCTGTTTCATTTTTTAACAAGCTTTCCATAGAGAGGAAAACTATGCTCATAGTTTCTGTTTCATTTTTTAATGAGCTTTCCACAGAGAAGAAAAGTATTCTCATGACCTCTATTTCAGTTTTTAATGAGATTGCCATAGAGAGGAAAACTATGCTCATGACCTCTATTTGATCATGGCTTCCAAGAGGACAATGATTTGGAAGGAATACATGTCAAGGGACAAATGTCAGTCATGGCTTCTAGGAGATCTTCGTTAGATGGAAGAAAAACACTCTGGAAGGAATACATGTCGATGGCCTTGACAGGGGTAAGGATAGCATTCTATACTAGCCCTATCTAAGAGATGACCATGTCAGCTACTTGATCTAATTTATAAGAGGTTGAGCTTACAGTGAGAGGCTCGTCTTCATCGGTAGCTAAAGGCATGGGAGATAATTCCACATAGCTTTCCAGAAAGAGGAAAACTATGCTTGTAGCTTCTGTTTCATTTTTTAAGGAGCTTGCCACAGATAAGAAAGCTATGCTCGTGACCTCTATTTACTTTTTTAACGAGCTTGCCACAGAGAGGAAAACTATGGTCATGACTTTTGTTTGATCATGGCTTCTAGGAGGACAATGATCTGGAAGGAATACATGTCAAGGGACAAAATTTCAGTCATGACTTGCAGGAGATCTTCGTTAGATGGAGGAAAAACACTCTAGAATAAATACATGTCGATGGCTTCGACAAGGGTAAGGATATAATTCTCTACTAGACTTATCGAAGAGATCACCATGTCAAATACCAGATCTAATTTATAAGAGGTTGAGATTACGGTGAGAGGCTCATCTTCATCGACAATTGAAGGCATAGGAGATAATGCCACATAATTAACTTGTGGTGGGGGTGATACCGTATGCATATAAGAGATGTTTAGGGAGGTCATTGGGTTGGTAATCAAGTTGGGACCAACGCATGAAAGTTGATCAATAGCCACAATTCTTCCATCGTGAGGGAAAGATATCACAAGAAAAAAGGTGGACACAATAACTTTCATGGCATAGACATAATCTTGCCCAAGGAGTAAATTGAAATCCAAGGGGTCCTGGACTACCATAACATCAATGAAGACAGTTTTCCCTCCCAAAGTTATGGGAAAATGAGGAAGGACTCCTAAAGGGTGACTGGTTCTTCTGTTAAAAGATAATAGATTCTACATAACTGGTACAAGTTGAGGATAACCGAAAGCTTTCCAAGCAATAGAGGATAAAATACTAATGGACGCACCTTCATCTATCAGTGTATGAGGAACAACCTGACCATAAACCTGTACTATACTATTGAAAGGAATGTGAGAGATAAGACGAGGTCCTGTTAGCACACCCTAATAAAAAAGGATGACCTCATTACTTGGAGGGGGTTTTGCAGGAGAAGGAGGAATGCACCCCAACATGGTAGATTTTGTATCAATAATAAAAACATGGGTAGTATCAGGTTTACTCTTTATAGGGAGTGTATGATCGACCGATAATGGGATTAGATCGATCACTTGGGTTTTATTCTCCAAGGGGAGAATGGGGTCGACGGATGGTGTAACAGGGTGACCACTTTGGCACTCTTCAAAGGAGATGTGGGATTGACCAATGATGTAATTGGAGCAACCACTTTGGCACTCCTCAAGGGAGGAGTGGGATCGACCGATGATGTAATCGTAGCAACCACTTTGGCACTCCTCAAAGGAGGAGTGGGATTGACCGATGTGTAACCAGATCGACCACTTTGGCACTCTTCAGATGAAGGGTGGGGCTGACTGATGAAGGGTATGGATCAGTCACTTGGTTTTTACTTTTCAGATGAAAAGTGGGGTTGATCGATGATGAAACTAGATCAACTACTTTGGTTAGTGGTTCAACCGAGGATGAAACAAAATAGACCACCTGATCAACCAGACTGACTGGGGATGGAATCAGATTGACCATTTCATCAACTAACGATGGGTTGGGAGGAATCTTACGATAACTAGTTGGAAGTTGAAGCTTTTCCAAAAGAGAAGAAGCCTCATCCATACGAGGACAAAGGTGAGAGTAATGATCACCTTTGCATAACATGCAAGGAAATTTGACAGTTGTCTTCTTCTCACATCACTAGTTGACGGGGTGTCACCGACATGTACACCAGGGGCCGATGACGTGGAGGACCACATTTATAAGACCTTGGGAATACTAGGGAAATCCCTCAGAAAGTGGTCACCCTTACAAAGACTGCAAGGAAATTTTGGTTTCAGATTCTTCATTTTAATCTTGTCGTTGTCATCAATACTCCTAGTACAATTAACCATAGCTGGTAGCTTGGATCCAGCATCTAATGTGGTTGGAGGCTTGGTCATTTTCGGTTTCTTCTTCTTCTTTTCTTATGTGGAATTATCTCCCATGTCTCCAGTTTAAAACATAGGAATTTACACAAACTCCTTTGGTATGTTTGGAGGTCTTCGCGTTAACTTACCCGGTGCAACTGGTGCATTTCACATAAAAATATTTGGTATACATCAGAGCAGTTCCTATGAACTACTCTGGTCTTGAATTTTTTGGCCATTAGCCAGGATAACCATTAACTAACCAGTCTATATTTTTCAAGTTTCCTCTTCACCAAAGCTTAAATTTCCACAATGCCTGCCATCATAATATCATCTTCCGATGATGACCTCCCACCTAACATCAGTATGAGTGATTATTTGAGTAATTAACACACGATTTAAATGAGTGTATTTTCCTTTCATGATTATCTTTTCTTTGTTTACAACATGTAATCTAATCATTCTCATTTCACTTCTTGGTTGGTTTGTGATAATTTTATCTATACGTTTCAAGTTCATATATGCTTGCACAGAAGAAGGTGACAAGCAAAGTACCGGCCATGGAGGCTTTCTAGAGTGGTACCAGCATGAAGATGAACCTGAGACCCCGAGAGAAATTTATGATGATACAACTAGATTCCTAGAAAATGGGGAAGTTTTGCTCAAATGGGGCGACAATTATCAAATTTTCAAGAAACAAAATTTCCTCGTTGATGTTGAGGAACAATATGAGCTTAGAGTTTTCAATAATATCAAGAAATATAGGATACACAGAGTAACATCTCATGTTTCAGTATTTCCCTGTGCCAATTCCATCTCTTGGGTCCTTAAACACATAGACTTAGAGAATAGGTATGTCTGCAATGCTAGGGGAGAGCCTAAAGCCTCATTCCAACCCATAAATCTTGCAAAGTGTTACCATCTAAAGAAAGGAAATCATAATCTAGATAATGAACTTATCGATGGGTTCAAGCATATGAACAAATACCTATGCCACAACTAGTATAAAACAAATAAATATTTTAATCTCACACCATGATGTAGGAGCATCGTATAAATCCAAAGACACGCACCTAACCAAAGGAGACAGCTGGAAAAGCACCAACGCACATTTTGAAGTGTTTTGAAGATTTATGAATGGACATTAATGTAATAGATAGGGAAGCGTACTTACTTTTGTGTTTTGGATATTGTAAACAGAACTTGATCATTTCTCTCATCTGTTGAATGTAGAGTAATTTATGTGTAATGAATGCAAGTAGGTAGATTTAATTTAATAGATTAGACAGTTTTAGGAGCATAGGAGGTAGGAGGGAAAACATATGATAAACACCCTCAACCCTTGTATCATTGTAACATAATTCAAAATTCATAAGTTGTAGAGATGCAAAGAGGAATATAGGAAGACAAAGAATTTTATGCATTTTAGTTGCTATTGGCCATGTACAGGAGAACTGTATTCAATAGAAGAAAGCTGTGATTCCAATCTATGTGTTTGTTATGGTTGTTGGAACCACCTGTTAAATGATATGTTGTAGGCTTGTTTGCATTCTCTATGTGCATTCTAATTCAATGCCAATGTATGTGTGCATTCTATTTCAATGCCAATGTGTGTGTATTCTCTAGAATTCTATGTTGAATGTTTGAATTTCGGATAAGGGGTCAATGAGTTTCAATTGTTTCTCTTTTTGAGAACTCCTGCAAGGAGTGCAGTGGAGGGTCCACAAGGAGTGTGTCGACCAGGTTTCATGTTTCATCTTAGAACCCTCAGAGGAGATTCAAATTGTGTCTTTACAGGCAAAGAGTGATAGCAGATCACAGAGTCGTGCAAGGTGTGTGCAGGCTAGGTAGAGTCTTGGATTTTACAAATACAAGAGAGAAATTGGGAGACTGCTGTTGCAAGGAGTGCACAGAGTCAAAGACCCTAAATAACCAGAGGTTATTTGAAATTTTCTGCAAGGAGTGAGTGCAGGGACACTTTTGGAGGCCTTGAGTTTGCAAGTGGAAGCTCAGAAGGGTTAGAACCTCTCAATTATCCCAAGGGGAGACTGAGGTTGAATTGGTTCACAGGAGTTAAGTTCTGGAGGAAAGACACCAAGTCATTTGGCAGGAAGTCCTTGAGAAGTTGAATCAGATGGTTGAATCGCTTCAAGAGGAAGTGCCAAAATCCTATGAACCATTGGATCTCTTAGAACAGTGAAGAGATTTGTATAGAGTGCCTTTTCAACACCCATAAGATCAGGAGGAGTAGTAACTATCAGATCCGGATCAACAAGAACCGTTGATCTCGTATGTGAATATGTGTATCAGAATTCATGGAATCGAGTGGCCAGTGGTTTGGGTCAAGTGTAGTAGATTTTTGGTTGGCGAAATGCAGATACAGCTAGGACCGTTGGATTGAGGGAGGCACACAGCCGTCGATCTCGTCGAAGTATGATTTCAGAGCCGGGGATCCATAGAGGAAGAGGAATGACAGTTGGTTTCCCGCTTGAGTCATGAAAGCTGAAAAATCTATGTGGACAGGTGGCAAGAACTCACCCCGTAAGTAGAGTAAAGTAGAAGTGACATGTGGCGTGTTCCCATCGCTTTGGGTAGAGTCAACCTTCATCGACGGACCGCGTTTCGGGGATTTGAAAGGGGAGGGCATGAGAAGTTGGTGCTCCAACTCGTGAAGTCACGAGTTGCGAAAGGTGTTTGCATAAGGATTGGCTATGGTCCTATAGGAAAAGGGGCTGAATAGAGGGGATTACACCTTATACCATTTGCATTTCGTGTTGCAGCTATTTCCAAGGGCCAGGGCATAGTATTCGAAGTACCCCAACTCATGAGACTCGAAATATTTTGCGTTCTTAGGCAAGGAGTTTAATTAACCTTTTTCAAGGTTTAGAGAAGATCCTGTGTGGATATCAGCCTGAGGGCAGGAGGTCTGCACCAGTTGTGGTATCAGAGTCTAGAACAAGTTCTTTGCTTTCTGTAGCAGAGAGAAAAGATGAATTTTACAACCATGCCACCGAGAAGAAGAGAAAGGGCAATGCCTGATCCTATAGTGGAAAGAGAAATGCATGAATTATGTGCCAGGATTGATGCTATGGAGACAACACAGAGGCACATAGTTAGCACTGGGGATATCAATGAAGATGAAAGTGAAAATGAAACTAAAAATGAAGAAATTGCAGTCGAAGATGCTGCGGAAGAATGCTTTTTCAAGGCTGTTGCTAGGGAAAAAATGACCATTCTAATGTACGAAGGCAACTTGGATGTTGAAGAGATTCTAGACTGGATTAGAGCTCTAGACAAATACTTCGACTATGAGGATGTCAAGGAAGACAAGAAAGTCAAAAATGCCATTACTAGACTTAAAGGGCATGCAACACTATGGTGGGATGAACTGCAGGCTGATAGACGTTGCAAGGGCAAGCAAAAAATCAAAAGTTGGGATATAATGGTTGCAAAAATGAAAGCCAAGTTTATACCTAGAGATTATCAAATAAATCTATTTAGGAGGATGCATAATTTGAGACAGAAGCTGATGTCAGTGAAAGAATACACTGAAGAGTTCTATAGGATAAACATCAGAGCAAGTCATCGGGAAAGCGATGATGATAAATTTTCCAGGTATATGAATGGTATATGGTATGACATTCAGGACGAGATGAGCATGGTGACCATCTGAAACATAGAAGATGCTTATCAGATGGCTCTAAAAGCTCAAGAGAAGCTGAGCCGAAAGCAAGGTCAAATAGGTCGAGGCAGAAGTCAAAGTAGAGGCAAGACGATTGCCCAGGACAGAATTCAGAAACCTAAAGAAGAGGGGAAGAAACCTCAAACTAAACCTGAGAGAGGAGGAAGCTCACAAGGGAGGCAATACACTAATAGAAATACTTTTTCTTGAGTTAGAGGAAGAGGAAGAGGTAGAGGGGACGAAGTGAAATGCTTTGTCTGTTGAAAAATCAGACATAAATCCTATGAGTGTCCAAATAGGAAGAAAGATGGTGGTGAAACTCACATTTCCGAGGCTCAAGGATGAAATGTTGAGGTAGAGGATGCTGAGGGTAGAAGATATTTGATGACGAGGAAAGTTCTCTTGAAACCATAAAGGGAGCTAGAGAACCCAGCCCAAAGAAACAATCTGTTTCATACTGCTTTCAAAACCAAAGATAGGGTATGAAAGGTCATAGTAGATAGTGGTAGCATAGATAATATTCTATCTATGGAAATGGTATAAAAACTGGAACTGGAGACTATTGCACATCCAAGCCTATGCAAAGTTTCGTGGCTATGAAAAGGACATCAGGTAAATGTCATTGAACAGTGTTTAGTTGAATTTAAAATAGGAGGATATAAAGATGAGATATTATGTGATGTCATTCCCATGGATGTTTGTCATCTATCGCTGGGTAGACCATGGCAATATGACAGAAATGTGGTGCATGATGGGAGAAAGAACACGTACACTTTGGATAAAAGCGGTAGGATGCACATGTTGCTGCCAATTAAGAACCAAGAGGTGAAAATAGAGATGAGAAACATTGTACTTCTCAAGAGTGGGAAGGAACTTCTTGAGGAAGTCAAGAAGAAGGAAGACACACAATTCATTGTGGTTAGGAAGCCCATAATTGTTCTAAACAACACTAGGATAGATGATTTACCGGAAGAAATCTGGGAGTTGCTGGAAAAATTTGCTAATATAGTAGTGGACAAACTACCTTGTTCATTACCACCTATCAAGAGTGTTAGCGTCAGAAGTCACTCCTATATTGCTTGTAGGAGCAGAGCCCAACACCCATCAGTTTTATGTCACGATTTGTTTAATGGGGTGATCAGATGGGTAAAGACTCAAGAAAATATACCTTTAACTTAGGAAACTAGGCCTGGTATGTAGAAAGCAAGGGAGGTCTTGATCCAACTTCTGTCAGTAAATTGATTGAAGGGTGGTAGAAGGAAGACTTTTGAGAAGGGCGAGGAAGCCTGCCTCGGGAAATAGGCCTTCGGAAGCTTGAGGATGAAAAACTCGGAAGCCGAGATCCTCTTGGTCCATAGCTTCAAGGAGCTGAGGGGTGACTCGACTGAATCCTTCAATTCCAAGTCATTTCAGCACTGAGAAAATCACAAGAACTGATTAGAAACGATGCAACTATTACAGTGATCCAACCTACATCATCCTATAAAAGCCACAACTCGACTGGATCCTCCAATTCCAAGTTGTTCTAACACAGTAAACAAAGAGATGGAAGAGAAGTTGACATCCATAAAGTAAGAAATCTCAAATGCCTTATACATTAACCAGAGAAACCAACACTTCATCAAAACTTTACAATCGATAGCTTTGCTCAACCATCGATACCTTACCAAAATATAAAAAATGCCTACATATACTCAAAAACAACAACAACAACAAAAACAAGACGCTGCATTAAAAACATTGCGTCTGCATGTCTTCTAACAGTCTGTGCATGCAGACTCTGGCCGATCATGCACCCAAGACTTGGTGTCCCCTCGGCCAAATCGGATGGATATTATAGAAAATTGGGTACACAAGACCCTCTCGAGCAGTCCACTTTCCAGACCCTCCATTCCTCGCATTTAATGAATGAGGAGAGGCCTCAACCACCCTTTCTCGCCTTCATTTAATCCAAGTGAAAACCAGGATCGAGGTCGGATCAAATGGCACTTGGAGATCGTGGTGATTCCTTCTATGAACATACACGATGCCTTCGACCCTTCTTGAACAACTCTTTTCTTTCCCAAGTGACCACGGGCTG
Organism: Picea abies; assembly: GCA_900067695.1. NCBI lineage: Eukaryota > Viridiplantae > Streptophyta > Pinopsida > Pinales > Pinaceae > Picea > Picea abies. The sequence goes on from CBVK0100981772.1 coordinate 13,471, forward strand.
TGACCATGTGCTCATTCCCAAGGCGCCTTCGACGTTCGCGAATGGGGAGGAGCTAATCCTTGCTTCTTGAAATCACGATGAGCGAAATGCCAAGATGACTTAATCTGGCACCATGCATCCCTCTAGATATGACGGCTCTGAACTCTCCCAACGATGCCGTGGGCCCGAGCCCTGGACACTCCCAACACCTCGTGCATCAGGGATATGAAGGAGCTGCTCTTTGTGCATCGGAGTCATGATGAGCGAATAGGTGAGGAGCCTAATCGTGCGCTAGGTGTCTCCTGTGGACAGACGATCGAGATTGCCTCGTGATACTGTGGGCCCTACTTTGAGCGCCTTCGACGCTTTTGGGGTTCGGTGTTTCGAGAGATAGGATAACATGGAACCTTTACCCCTCGAACTCCTGATTTCCGAAACACCAACGCAAGTGGATCTCACTCCACGTGTCCTCTGGATGGACAGCTGTTATCTTTCCCTACACACAATATGGGCGCCATCCATTGTGTTATCTTCGACGCACCTTTCTATTTGCAATTTCTTGCCAACCATTTATATGCTCATATGGATGGATCCAGACCATTGACACTATAGTTTTTCCTGCTCGCTTGATTTTAAGTTCGAAAAGGACTTATTCTGTTCGCTGCGCTTGGGCGCTCCTCATGCAACTTGCAGACCTGGATATCCCAATGCTGAAGATAAGTAATGTTGCTAACATTAGGCTCCATGGGGGATAGAGTCGTCCCTTTGATGCTCTAAGGACTCATTTTGCAGTTTCAGTGCCTTGCTGTTGGGCTATGGAGTCAGGCTCAAAACATCCCACTGCTGAAAATACAAGCCAAAAAATAAAAGCAACAAAATAAAGATACATGCTCAAAGGAGCTTATTTATATACAATCCTAAACTAA
>CBVK0100981774.1:0-12139 GCA_900067695.1 Picea abies
ATGGTTGGATTTTTTGTCCCAGCAGGTTTCGAACCGGTGACTTTAACATCACAGAGTGGCTTAACAACACACTCTATCACCGACTATCCTACACCTCGGGGAAAAATATAGATTAAAAGTTGATAAATATGAGAAATATATTTAATAATCATATTTCTATGCAAATCATCACTCTAAATTAACTATAAATGCATTTTATGTTTAGAAATTGTTTGAACTCTTGAAGTTGTGCAATGTTTTGGAAAACAATACACAAGATGAGGTCAAAGGCATTGCCAGGAATGAGGGGAATTTTGTTTCTATATATCAAAACTTCTTACACAGTTTTCATCATAAAAATTTCTAACTCATTCCAACATTCCACTTTTTTAATGGACACATATGATGAATACGGTGCATATTATGATTGGAAATGAAGAATACATCTTACAATGAAATGTATTGTAACTTGATTTAAAGCATGAACTGAAACCATATAAAATCTTATAATTTCTCCCTTGCAAACTATATTGAAATCGTATCATTTCGCCTCTGCTAACCATAATAAAATCTTATAATATCACCTCTACAACTGTATTGAAATCATCTAATTCTGCCCCTGCAAACTGTATTAAAATCTTACAATTTTGCCTCTACAAAATGTATAAAATCACATCTCTGTAAATACTATTTACACCCTCCCTCTGAGAACTGTATAATCGGTTCTCTGTGCCCTTACCTCTGCAAGTCGTATTATGTACGGTTGTGTAGTCTTACTCTACAGAATCATGACTGTGTAATGGATGCATTAACATTACCTATGCGACTATAATAACTTACCACTGACTGTGGAAGCCACGTTGCCAATAAACAATCACCTCACCAACTTCGGGTTCCTGACAAACATACAACCTTTCGTTTTTTAGAAAAAAGGGTTTCTCTATGACACTGTCAGGATAAAATTTGTCGAATTGATTCTTGCTTTCTAATAGTTTCCAAATTGATTGTTGTTTTCTGGAATGCACTCATAGTTGCCAATTGATTTTCTGGCATGCACTCACAGCCTTTAGTTTTCTTGTTGTCTATTTAGATGCTTATTTTTTTTCTACTTGACAATCGTGGCTTGGAAATTGCTATTTCTATTCTAATGTCAGCTATTAATTCTATGGTCAACACTTATTTCTATTGGCTTTTTACATAGACTGTGTTATATATTCTATTGACATCACCCTTTTTTTTTACAGCCAAACCTTATTAATTGATAATAGTAGCATTCGACCTTTTAGTTAATTCCTTATTAAGGTTAATGGCTAGTAAGAGTGTGATTGGATTAAATTGGAATTAGATGTCAAAATGAGATTGAATTGCGCTTCAGTGTTCAATAGAAACATTCTAATTAAAAAGGAATCTGTTTAATGTTTACACTATTTACAATCTATGTAAATGAGAAATGAATGGTAGACTCCAAATCTGAAGGTTGTATTTCTTGTCAAAAGAAAGAATGTCTTCAATGGGGTATTTCTATAGTTATTGAAATAAATAAAAATATAGATTTTCAATTTTGAATGATTGATCTTTTCTTTCATGTCTCTTTTGGAATTATTTGTAATTTAGTTCTTCTTTTGAATCAATTTTATAATTTTTGTAAAGATCCATGACAGTCAAAATTTAGATATATAATTCCTTATAGATCAACAAATTGTTTGTAAATAATTGCGAATCTAATAAATCTAACAAATCTATCTTATAATTTGGATATTGTTTTAATATAACTGGGTATTGTTTTAATATAATTCGGGTGTTGTTTTAATATAATTGGATATTGTTTTAATATAAATTTTAGTGGGTATTGTTTAAAGTTTTAGTGGGTATTGTTTTAATATAATTTGGAGAAAAGAAATTGTTTTAATATAATTAGTTCACTCCTTCGCCTTTCGACTTCTTTCTTAAGCGATATTGTTTTGGGTTGTTGACAAAGTCATTTTAGCTGGTGCTGCCCATTGAGGGTGTTGATGTTTATTATAAGTAATGTTTAGACTTGGTTATGTAAACATATAATGTGCTTGGTTTCTCACTGTAAGGGTTCTAGCTACTTGTGTAATTAATATTCGGTTTCTAGAATGATAGTCCTTTTCTTAGTAGGCTTCGTCTGTTGGTGTTGGGTGGGATGTAGACACCTCCTTGTTCCTCAAAATAATCACCATCCTTTAGACCTTAAATGGTCAAAATTGATAGGAACCTCGGCTTGAGCATTGCTTATGTGTTCTAGAGGTCCTAACCATTGCACGGTAGGACGTGCGGGTATTCAGTCTTATTTTTCATCGGTTGATTGTCATTCATTGCTTCCATATGCTTGATGTGCATCTAAGGTAGTCGTGTTGTTGTCACAATTGTATGCGTCATGTTCATTGTTGTGTTGCAACATATAGTATAATGTCTTTATTACCCTTGTACACATGCATAGACAAAAAAAAATTGCACTTGTTATGAGAGGTTGATGTCATGATGAACAGGAGGCTTGTTACATAAAGTGTCCACCTTCATCAATGATACTTTCTTTTCTTCAATCATATCTCTCATAAAGTGATATTGAATATCGATATTCTTTGTCTTTGAATGATAATTCGGGTTCTTCACCAGAAAAATTCCACTCTGAATGTCACACTCTATCCTTACAACTTTTTGTACCAACCGAATGCCTAAACACAATATTATTAACCATACTGCTTCCTTACTTGCATGTGTGGCTAACATGTATTCATCTTCTATAGTTGAAAGTTCCACTACACCCTATCTTTTTCTCATCCAACTTATAGCTCCTCCAAATAGGTTAAACACATACCCACTTGTAGATCTCTTATGATCCAAATCTCCAACCCAGTCTACATCAACAAAGCCATGTATATCCACCACTCTTTCCAATCCTAGTCTTTGTTCGTAGCACAATACATAGCTAGCAGTTCCATACAAATACTTGAAAACCATTTTTATTGTTGTTCCAGGCTCCTTCCCTGGTTTTGACATATACTTGCTCAAAATTACCACTGCATGTGCAATGTATGGTCTCGTACAGACCATTGCATACATCAAACTCTCAATTGCACTCACATATGGAACATGATACATGTCCTCCTCCTCTTCATGTGTCTTGGGACACTGATCCACATGTAACTTTACACCAACATGAATATAAACCTTGATCGGTTTACATTACTGCATATTAGACCTATGCAATATTGTCTCGACATATTTTCTCTGATTTAACTGAAGTTTCATCTTTTTCTTATATCTTTTAATTTCCATGCCCAAAATGAAATTTGAAGCACCAAGATCCTTCATGTCAAATTTAGAGGACCCAAAATGAAATTTGAAGCACCAAGATCCTTCATGTCAAATTTAGAGGACAAATCAGTTTTCACATCCTGGATAATCTCCTTGCTTTTTCCTATCAGTAACATGTCATCCACATAGAATACCAAATAAATCAATTGATCACCAATTAATTTAAAATACACATAGTGATCCTCTTTGCTTCTTGTGAAGCCAAGTCCAAACATATAAGTATGAAGTTTTTGATACCACATCCTTGGTGATTGTTTTAAACCATACAAAGACGTTTTCATCTTGCATACCAAATCCTTCTTTTCATTCATAGCATAACCTTCAGGTTCCTTCATACATATTTCTTCTTCCAGATCCCCATGTAGGAATGTTATATTCACATCCATCTGTTCTACCTCAAAATCAAATGCAACAATAATAGATAACATAAATCTTATATAGGTTAAGTTGGAAACAGGGGAAAAAGTATCACCAAAATCAATTCCCTCAACCTGGGAATAGCCCTTTTCTACTAATTGAGATTTGTATTTCTCCAATATTCCTTTTTCATTCATATTATTTTTAAATACCCATTCGCTTCCAATGGGCTTTCTTGCAGTCAGAAACTCCACTAGATCTTAGGTCTCATTCCTATCCAAAGATGTCATTTCTTTGTCCATGGCCCTTTTCCAGATATTTCCATCCTCTAAATCCACTGCCTCCCTAAGAGTTATAGGATCATCATCGTTAATAGACAATGAAAAAATTAAACAAAAATCAAATGGAGTATAGCTTTCCGATAGCCTTCTTTCTCGAACCGATATCCTCAATACTGGAGTATAACAATCCTCTTCTTCTAATTCTTGTTCTTTTGTAGAGTTTGATTCATCATCCTTTAAATCAAACTCTATTTTATCTGGTTATTCCTTACTTGGTAGGACTTCCTGTTTAATAACACCCTTCATTTCTCTAAATACCACATCTCGGTTATACACTACCTTCTTAGTTTTTGGGTTCCAAAGCTTATAACCTTTGAGACCATCTTTACATCCAATAAAGATACACTTTTCAACCTTCCTATCTATCTTACTCTTGTTTTCCTTTGGAACATGAACATATGCATCATAACCAAATACCTTGAGATGTGTGAGACAAGGTCCCTTACCAGTCCATACCTCTTGTGGAGTCTTGTCATCCAACACTAATGAGGGTGATCTGTTGACTAGTTAATATGTAGTACCCACTGCCTCTGCCCAGAATTCTTACCCTAACTCGGCACCACTGAGCATGCACCTTGCTTTTTCCATCAGCGTCTTATTCATCCTTTCTACAAATCCATTTTTTTGAGGTGTGTATGGAGTATTCTCCTTCCTTTCTATACCAAACTTCTTACAAAATTATTCAAATTCATTCTTGCAAAGCTATCCACCATTATCTCTCCGCAACACCTTAATTATTTTCTCTGTTTGATTGTCAGCAAGATCCTTAAACTCTTTAAACCTGTCAAAGACTTCATATTTCTTCCTGAGGAAATATATCCACATATTCCTTGAGAAGTCATCTATAAATGAGACATAGTACACATATTTTTCCAATGATGGGACTGCCATAGGTCCAAAAACATCACTGTGAACTAGTAATAAAATTCCTTCTACCCTCATTACACCAGAGGGGAATGTTACCTGATTCGTCTTCCCATATAGACAATATTCATAGAAATAGAAATCCAGAGAGAAATTAGATAGACCTTCAACCATACCTTTACCATGTAGTAGTCGAAGACCCTTCTTTTCGGTATGCCCTAGTCTTTGATGCCACAACATAACCCTTTCTCTAGAGGTTGTAGGAGTTATTTCATCTTCAACTCCAATATCAAGAACAATGGAACTATTACACCCATCACTAATAGTGCTTCCTTGCATATTATACAGAGTTCCAAAATGAACTCCCTTTAGCAACACCATTGCTCCTTCAACCATCCTACAGGTTTCCTTTACAAATATTTTTTTTACCCCTGCATCGTCCATTTTTCTTACAAAAATCAAATTTCTTACCAAACCTTGGATGTGCATAACACTAGGAAGTGTTCTAATCCTTCCATCTATGATCCTCAACTTCAATTTTCCTCATCCTATGATTATGGTTTTCGAATCATCACCTAAGAAAACATTACCTCCATCATACCTTTCATATTCGTAGAACCACTCCCTCTGGGGAGTCATATGAAAGGATGCACCAGAGTCAACCAATTGTGCCTCATGATCTACATGTGTTCTTGAAGAATCCATGTACACATCCCCTCCTTCCTTGGAAGTCTTTTCTTATGTAGAAGGAGATTCTTCATATCCCTTCTTTTTCTCAACTTTGGATATACAATGCTTCGTGTACTGTCCTTCTTTTCCACATCACCAAAATACCTTTAAAAACTTTCCAGGAGATTTAGATCTACCCTTAGACTAAGATATCCCACTCAATAAATTATATATATTTCTTTCCTGGGAACATCCTCTTGCAGGTAATGTTTTTATGCTTTGTCCTTCCATATTTATCCATCTTATCTCCTCTGAAAAAAAATATGAGACCACTTCATCGAACTTCAAGGAAGTTGTATTACTACATATGGCCACAACCTAACTATCCCATGCATTTGGTAAAGAGTACAGTAAACTGATACATTTATCTTACTCTGAAATTTTGATCTCAACAGATACTAACTGACTTACCACAGTATTTAAGACGTTCAAATGCTCTACCACCGAGTCTCCATCTCTCATCCTTAGGTTATACAAATTCTTTCTCATGAATAGCTTATTCATTGGGGACTTATACTGATACAACTTCCCCAACTTATCCAATAAATCCTTAGCTGTAGCTTCCTCTGATACATTCAGTAATACTGAATCTGAGAGACACTGTCAGATTGTGCTCTTTCCTTCTGATCCAACTTTTTCCAGACATCTGCTGAATTTCCTATAGGTAGAGTACCTAGATCTACCATGATCCACTGATCTTTGTCCACCAATAGATCTTCCATATTGAGCCTCCATAGCTCAAAATGTTTCCCATTAAACTTCTTGATCTCCATCTTCGAATTGATTTCCATTTCTTTTCACCTAAAAAATCAATACCACAAATATCCCACTTTAACAAGGCTTATCACAGTCTTGAGCCAAACTCTTTACCACAAAGGCATCCCCCTGAAGCCAACAAAGATCTGACACCAAATGTAGATTTTAACCTTGTACAATATTTACTGCAAACATATTTTTAGTAAAAGAACATAAAAGATACAATGGAAAATACAAACATTACACATATATTTTTCCCCTGAAAACCCAAACCGGGAAAACCAACATATTCTATATTCATTCATCATGATATATTATTTAAAATACAATATACATATAGGATCTAGTGGTATCCAAAAGCCTAACCCAATGACCTAGATTAGTCAACAACCCTAATTTCTTAACCAGAAATAGAAAACCATCGGCAAAAAACCATGTGTCGAAAAACCACCTAAATATGTGAAACGTTTCCCGAGGAAGAAACTCATGCAAAGAATATAACACATACCCAACATTTGGAACTTGAAGAATCATTAATGGGTTTGGAATATCCCTCCTTGATCTATTTATCCTTCTCGTTCTATTTGGATGATCCTTTTCCATCATGCACGATGAGTGAATGTGCTTTGGGGTCCTTCATGAGGCCCATCTGTATGAGTTTTTTCTTCTCTTATGTGATAAAATCAATGAATTGAGCCATCATAGTCATTTTCCAATTTGTTCCAAAAAGACATCTACCAAAATGGAAATTGGAGACATATACATCATATTCTGGTCCTACCTTGGACAATATTGTTAGAATAAGTTGTTTATCTTGTGTAGAATTGTCAATACCACATCCACCCAAGCTCAATATCAAATATTTAAATTTAGTAAATAAATCTTGTACATTGTCAAAACTTTTAGGGTATAAGGTATTCAATTCTACATCAAACATATGACCTCACATCTCATCCTTCTTTACAAAGAGTCCTTCCAAGGTGGTCTAGATCTCATTTCGAGTCTTTCATGCGGAAACATGAAACCATAAATCAATGGATATTAACTAAAGAGGTATTCATGTCACCTCATCCTTACAGTTCTCCCATATGGTCTTCTCAAGCGCTGATCTAGGTTCTGTTTCTGTCGCCATCGTCAAATTATATAGTTATTTTCTTTTTAGTTGGAATGCCTCCTTCGAATTCCATTGAAAATAGTGATATAGTGTGACTATGTTGAATCATCACATCGTAGGAATCATTGCACCACAGGTGAAGAATAAAGTGCGACGATGTCACACCTTGATAGTGTATAGACTACCACAATTCCTATTGTCACACCTTTCGATAGGAATAGTCTACAATGATGGTAAAAAATAGGTTTTCTCAATAATTAAATCCTATTTCACTCTTCTCTGGCTTGTCTAGGTTTCTCAAAGTAGCTCGAATCTGATACCTTGGAAGTGTTTCATGGAAACCTACACAAATACCTAGCTAAAGCATGCACAAGAAAATCTTATCAAGAAAAGGAAGATAGGTACAATATGAAGAATGTGAATCAATGTATATTATTATTTGTTCAATGAGTGAGCTATCTTCACTCATATAGGCAATGGAATCGTATAATTAGGAATGCATGCATAATAGTGATGGTCTAAAATTAGAAAGTCTAAAATAGAACTAGTCAGTTAACTCCCACTGAACTAGTGTGCCGAAAATAGAAATTCCTCCAACAGTCTTTAACTCGTGTCCCATTATATATTACTAGATATTGTGTTCCTAATGGTCTCTTTAGGATTACTCTTTAAGGATATACAATTATGATATGATAGATGAATAGATATTTAACTACCATGATACCTATAATGTTTCCCACCTCTTTCTCCCCGGTTATTGTTTTTCTAACACTATCTATTTATAAGGAATAACAGAGGGGAAAGAGGGAATCCTTTATAGAATTTTTGGGAATGTTTGAAAAATGGAGAAGTAGAGCCATTTATTAGGAAAAAAAATTCAACCATGCAGAAGAATTATACAATCCAGGAAATGAGACGGGGATGAAATTTGAATTGGATAACAATAAAACTTATATATCATGTTATTTGACATGATGAAAATATTTATAAAGATCGATTTTCAGTGCAAAGGCTTGGAGTTTTTTATATTTCATAAGGTGGAGATATTCTCATGCTATATCAATGGAATCATGAACTTGTTTACCATTTATGAATATGAACTATTCACACGACATGTCTCTAGAGAGAAAGGGTTTAATTCTATAGGAAATAATCTTTTAGATGATTTTTAATATTTCTTTATAGAGAGATATAATTCTGTATGAAAATTCCTTAAGGATCATACAAGAGGTTATAACTACCTGCTCTAAAAATTATGTATGAAATGCCTAACTATTTTCCCTGAAATTTATTGAATTACCTACATTCCATTCCATTTGGATTGTTCACTATCCATATTATGTTTTTGGATTTCATCTAGATAGCTCGATACTGGAAAAAAAAACTATTAAAATATCCTTTGACTAACCATATCACAATATGTATTTTTACCATTTAGCCTCCTCCTCGCCCATTATTTTTTTTCCCTTTTCTAGTGCTCCCAATTGTTCCATATTCATCACATCTCAATGGACCCTAAATTTCTCTACAAGAAGTTGTGTAGTTTAAGTCTCCTCCAATGATGGAATGGTTGGAGGAAAAATATCTGAGATAGATAGTGAGACCCAAAAATATCGTTTCCCATAAACTAGCCATAAGTTTTGAATATGTCAATTGGTTTCTTTAGTGATTGGGAAAAGACAATAACTAAGATTGAAGAAGAGGAGATTACCTCATTTTTCTGAATCAAGGAACAATTCCAACCTATACAAATATTTTCCAAGATGAAAACAAAAAATTCTCATATATGGAACTTCCTTCAAGAAATTTAGACATGATGGCACCGTAGAAAATTATATATGTACAAAATTTGGAGATCAGTCTCTAAAATGAAGATTTTTTTCAAGGGTTTCTCAACCCCTTGATGTTGTAAGAGATTAATTTCATTTATTACCTCGCTTCGATGATTTCATCACTCTAAGAGCCCCTATAATAGTATTTTTGTTATCAACTTGGGATTTTTTTCCCTCTTGAATAATGGATTTCAAAATATTTCCCTCTTGCCCAGAACAAGTTTGGATGAGTCTGCGGGAATAACCTCTAGCTCACCTAATATGGGAATTTGGGATATGGTGTACTATCTTCTTTATGCCCAGAATAGATAAGCTCCACATCCTTGATATTATAGGATAAGCATAGAGGAGAGTATTGTCTATTTTGAGTGGGAAGAAATGCATTAACTGAAGGAAACAAATTATAGAATGGAGACGAGTCAAAACTGACTCGGCCATTTTGAATTAGGTTACAAATTTTCCAAAAAATTACCTCCAAATTACATTAGGGTATCTTTCAATCTCTCCAAACAATCCCTAGCATGATAATGGTTATGTTCCAAATCTATTTCAATATGGGGAAACTATATTTGGGATTTGTTTTAGAAGAATTGATACTTGAGAGGATTTCACTTCATCTTTCTTCCTCTTCCCTTTACTAAATTTAGAAATTATCCATAACAATACATCACCAAAGTTATAGGGGGCATTATCCATATGGATTTCATCATTGGTCTTCCCATGTTTTTCTCTTGGAAAGTAAATCTTAAGGTGGTAATAGTTACGACATTATCTATAGTTGAATGACATATTTTGATAGTTCATTGGTTTCCATATTTCCTTCCCTACTATCGATAGACTAATAAATTCAAGGAAACCTTCTAGAACATCCATTTCTACATATTTTTTTTCAATTTTCATATTAGAAGAATTAAAAAGTCCATATTTGTTTTAAGAAAATCCCCTAGTTTGTTATCAATTAAAGAAAAAATGTTTTCTTTCTAGAACTCAATAAGTATAAATAGAAATTCATGTAGATGGGTATACTAGAACCATGCTCCTTGAGATAATCAAAGCATGAGATCCATTTGAAGAGGGTCCTTCACTAAATTGCATGAAAAAGAGGTATAATTTGTTGCATAGATCATGGTTCACATTACCATTTTTGGGAAAAGGTATTTCATACAGTATCAATAAACCATTCAGTTCCCAAGAATGCTACAAATCACATCTGATATTTCCTTGATAACAATCTTCTTCTTTTCATTCACACTACCTTAACATTTTCACCTGTGATATATTCAGTAGTGGTTCTCCATCCAATCTGATTTCTATAGCTTCAGTTAAACAATTCATTCTAGAAACATATAAGCATCCACAACCATGTTCATTGAGTTGTTGGTTAAAAAATAATTTTGTTATGAGAGTCACATGGTGTTTTAAGGTAAGGTTTTCCATATATGCTTATTTTTCCAATGAAGTTTATTGTGATGTAGCATAATTGGATGCATGTGATATGATGTTTGGAAGAAATTATATCTAAGATAGGTATGAAATCTTGTAGATAAGATAATTTTTTTTTTTTTACTCAAAGGTGGTTGTGGTACCTGTTGAGGCAAGGATATGAAATGATCTTACTCAAGCATTTTCAGATCTTGCTTCGCTAAATAAATATAGACGAGAATATCACCCTATGTTTATAGCCTCAAAAATTGTTTCTTAATCCACAAGTATTGGTTACAAGGGCTTAAGTTGATTTTCTTATAAATAAAACATTGTTGAAAAATTAAATATTTATGTAATTTTTTTAATATGATAGGTGTAAAAGTAAATGTAGAGATAGAAGAAAAAAATACCAAGTCAATAATTAACACAGATGAGACAGGAAGCAATCACTTATTTCATTCCAATTAATCAAAAGAATCGTTCTCTTTACAAAATTACCTTAGGAAGCTTGGACCAAATTCAAACTTAGATGTCTGCAATGAAATCCATACAAAAGGACTTTTGACAGAAAGTAAAAAAGTGAACTTTAAAAGTTGGATCATCTTGCCATAGATTGTTTCCACTCGACTCTGCACAATATCCTTTATCATTCATGAAATTTAATTCACAAACAAACAAGTCTACAAAGACTATCAAAGATAGATCAACACCTCTAAAAAACAAGTGTCTGAATGATGTGATTCAACCTTGAATCTTGTTGTCTACAATAGGACCCTATTGTCATAAAAGAGAATTAGGATTTCAATGAATTAAAGAATGAATGGAAATTTAAATATCTCAATAAAACTTAAGAGAAGACCTTAGTATGCTTTCTCCTTCTATGCTCCCAGTCTAGGTGATGGAACAACAATTATCCATAGAGGAAACAATGATGGGTAGGGTAAAAGAATGATGCACATAGTGTGTTTTACATTTGCAGAGGAGACGCGAATTTCCATTGAATAGTGACAGTTACGAAGAACAGACAGTTGTATAACCTTTGTCTATTTCCTTAAGAGACAAACCATATGACAAAAATACCAGTGAGGATGCATAAAATTGAGGCAAAACTCATATCACTCCATAACCATACGGTATATATCAACATTATGGCCACCCTAAAACCAATTCCCAAGATTATTTGGCTCCAGGACATTGAGCCCATGACCATGAATCTGGTAGGATAAATACACCACAACCAAATGCTAGTCTGAACATGATTGGATAGGGATACAATCATGACTGTAAGGTGTTAGGTCCACAAATTGTACCCTTTTTGCCCATACTTTTTGCCATTTTTATACCCTTCATCACTTATATTTAAACTTATACTATCATTCTACCTGATCATTCCAAGGTAC
>CBVK0100981780.1:0-31982 GCA_900067695.1 Picea abies
TAAGGATTTGTAGTTGATGTGAGCTAGTCTTCTATGCCAAAGTTCATAAGGACTTTCAGTAGAGTGAGTCAAGACTACATCCGAGTGACCTTTTAACTTGTACAAACCACCTTCTTTTGTTCCAATAACAACTGCATATTCTATAGTTTTTCCTTTAGGCCACATAAGAAATTCACCATCTATGAATGCAACCTTAAAACCTTTCTTATCTAGGGATGAGATAGAAAGTAAGTTCTTTGTCAAACCTGGTACATAGAGTACATCGTTCATTCTCATCGAAGTTACTGAATCAAGTTTGCAGGTGGATTCTCCCATTCTTTGATATGGTACTGATAATAATCTCCAAGTGAAACTTTATGGGGGAAGTCCTTTTATATAATCCTAGATATAATTTCTTTCTGACCTGTCATGTGCTTAGAGACTGCACTATCTATGAGCCAAGTATCCTTTCCAGGTGTCATAGATCCTGAGAGGATGGGAAACAAAACATAATCTTCAATCTCTTCTTTAGTTAACTTCTTGGGTGGCTCATCATCTTCAGCTGCATGGGCATGATGTCTTTTGTTATTTATCCTCTTCTATTCTTCCCTTCTGGAATGACAGTTCTTAGCAATGTCTCCCATCTTATCACAATGATAACATTGATAGGAGGATAAATCTTTTCCCTTTCTTTGACCCTTATGATTTTTCTGGAATCTCTTTGGAGAGTTAGATTCCTTATGAAAGTGGGTCTCCTTTTGAAAATGAGACTTTTTGTTTCCACCCTTAGCATGATCAACTAGGGATTGATCTTCATCTCTTAATAGGATGACTTCTCGGTTGGCCACTCTTGATGGTGGCCTTTTCACAAGGTCTTGGGTTCAATTCCCATAGCCCCAAATTACACCATTCCTAACCATTTTTCACCATCTTTGACGAAACTTCCACTGCTGATATCTTTGTCATCTAGAGGTCGTTTTTCCCAAAATGAACGTCATCGGAAAGATACCGACGAGCTCTTCCACTTTTTAAGATTTAATTTGCATTTTGAATACTTTAAATCTATATAATTTTGAGATGATCCACCTGGATCAATTGGTTCCTAACCGTGTCAAGACAAAAGTCTATAACATTTTCGCTTCTGCTAATCATTTATTAATAGAAATACTCTTTTCCCATACAATTGATATCTTGAAAATATATTGAATTACTATTCCATGGGAGAATTTGTCATGTTTATTAATGGATTATGCTATCTAATGTGATAACCTTTTATATTACTGTTGTATGCTTTCTTTGCTTGTTTGTTGAGAACTTGTCTCAGGTATATTGCTTTGGGTCAAAGTGCTCAACGATGGATGTCATCGAACATCTAGACGAGGTAGGCCTTTTATATTGTCTCATTAACACATTTGTTTATATAGCATACTTGAGAAGAAAGTTGATTTCTGCAGTCATTTCCGTTTGTTTTGGTTCGCCCTAGCCATAGAGAGATTTTCCTCGTAACAATCTAGCCATTGAAAAGGTTTTCTCAAGATACTAAAAGATGCGTTAGGGTAGGGCACACTTCCCAAGATATGTTTTGGTCAAAAAATCCTCTTCAATAAAAGCCCTAATTTTCTTGTACAACAACAATGACATTTTTAGGTACCCAGTGAAAGATGCTCTATTCAGTCAAAATCTAATACCATGTTAAGTTTTTATTGTTGTTATTAGGTTAATTCCAAATTAGATGAGCATTCAATGCATTTCCAAAACAACATCATAAGGAGGATCACTGAAAGAAACACAATCACAAGATACACAACATTTTATTCTAGGAAACCCTCATGGGGGAGAAAACCTGGCAAAATGTCCTCAATAATATATTGCCAATACAATGCCAAGACTAAGACCAAAACAACAAGAATTAACTAAGACTGAGAATGTGCCTCTCTTATCCTTCCTCCTACAATTGCAACTTGCTTCAAGATATGCGCACTAGATGCGTGAGTGTGAGAGTGTAAGAGTGAGGAATCATCCTCACATATAAATACCATTTGAGGAGGTTCTAGGGTTATGTCTCTTCACTTAGTAGGGACGACTTCTTTGAGGAGTGGTTAAAACCACTTTATAAACACTATGGGATGACTTTACAAATACCACCATATAAATATGGTTTGACTAATACACAAAAGAGGATTTGGTATTATACAAGACCTGACATGATCAATCCACAAAATGAGATTTGATCTATAATATAATAACTCAAATATAATTAGAATATTCTTCGAAGTTACAATATTTCAACATAGATAACAATCATCCAATTTCCTCTCCTCTCTCCTATTTCTTCTTGTGTGAATAAGGACCTTACTACCAGGTGAAGTATTGCAACTTTAGTATGGTTCTTCAGGATATAGGATCCAAAATGTTTTACTTCCTTGTAGACAACATATGCTTGTTTGTATATGACATGGTATTTAAGTGTTGGCCCTTGAATATTGGTGCTCATAAATGAGATAAGGGACTCATTGTTTTCATCATCCATCTATGTTAGGACCACTACTAAGGATTGGTCAGAAGAAAAGGTATATAGAAATAAATCTTTGCTGAAATTAGGCTGTGCGATACGAGAGCTTGGAAGATCACAGCCTAAATATTTTCAAAGGATTCCATTTATTCTTTATTCCACCTGAAATATGCTTCCTTTCATATCATTTTTTGCAATGGCTTGGTCATTTCCTCAAATTCAGGAGTAAATTTTCTCACAAAATTACTCTGCTCAAAGAAAGATTGCATGGATTTTTTTGTTGTGAGGAGGTGGACTTGAGAAATTGCCTTGAATTTCTTAGGGTCATTATTGATAATGTATTTAGAAATAATATGCCCTAGGATTTTACCCTCATCTACACCAAAGATGGTATTTTTTGGGTTTAGGGATATCCTATACTTCCCACACCTTTCAAAAATCTGGGTCAAATGGGAAATGTCATTTTACCTGTTCTTGGAGTAGACCGTGACATCATCTAGGTAGACCAATACACATTCGTTTATCAGTTCCTCAAAGGCTACATCCACAACCCTCTGAAAAGAAGCTCTTACATCAGTTCGAATGACATGTGTTTGTAGGAAAATGTTCCCCATTTGGTCCAAAAAGTTGTCTTCAATCTATCTTCTTCCGAGAATAAAACTTGGTTATACCCTGGAAACCCATCCAAGAGTGAGAACATCTCAGATTTCAAAATGGTTTGCAGTAGATGCTCCATGGGGGGAACACGGTAGTTATCATTTTCTGAGGCTTTATTCAAGTTTATGAAATCAATGGTTTGCAGTAGATGCTCCATGGGGGGAACACGGTAGTTATCATTTTCTGAGGCTTTATTCAAGTTTATGAAATCAACACATAAACGAATTTCTCTCGACTTCTTCTTCATGGGAACCAAATTAGCTACCCATGCATAATGCCTCACTTGAAAGATAATTTTAGCATCCAATAGAATTTTAAGCTCCTTCTGCATTAAAGGATCAAGAGAGGGATGGAATTTCCTCAACTTCTATTGAAAAGGTTTAACATTTGGTCTAAGATGAATGATGCATTGGATGATCATAGTGTCATATGTTTTCAAATCTTGATAGGACCATGACAACACGTCTTGATATTCCTTAAAAAAATTTAGGTAGATTTTCTTCTCTTCAGGAGACAATGATTTTTTGAGGTTTATATTCTTAGGATTATCAATAGTGCTTAATTTTATGACTTCGTAGGAAAGATGAGTACTGCCAATTTTCACATTCTCGGGGTTCTTAAATCTTTCTGGTAAATAAAAAAGGTTTTCAAGGTTGACTACTCCCATGGGTATCGTGTGGAGTTTAGGCTTGGAAATGTTGTTGTCATTTTCTATGTTATGTTCATTGTTTTCTTGTTCAATGAGCATTCCCTGAAATAATTCATCATTAATAGACAAGTCCTTGAAATTTTCCTCATTAGTTAAGAAGGATATAATCTACTCATCTCCCTCGAATACTCTCCAGTTGGTAATGTTGTCCAGGATAGATGGATTTTACAATAACTCTATGGTGAACCTAGAGGCTTCATAATATTCAAGGGGAGAAAACCTTGAGGATATTGTGGCCAGAGAATCAACAAGAACATTCTTGGATCGAGGAATGGCTGTGATATTGAATGCTTGAAAATTCTCTATTAATCTATGTAATTCCTGCTGGTAGTTCCTTAAGTGAGGTGAATTACAATGTATGGTGTTTTTTACATGTATGACAATAATCTATGAGTCTCAAAAGATGACTGATTCTTTAATATTCAAGGCAATGGATTTCTTGAGTCCTTGGACCAAAGCCTCATATTCAACAATGTTATTAGTACATTCAAATTCCATCCTACATGATGGGAAGCTATGTTTTCCAGCCGAGTCATTAAAATACATCTGACACCCGTTCCTTCTTGAGACTTGGATCCATCAAAAAACAAAGTCCAAGTTTTAGAGGGAAAATTGGGCACCTTTTTATTGGGGTTAATGCTAGGGGCTTCAATTTTGTTTTCTAAGATATTAACTATGAAACTCTGGTCAAAGTTGTTGCATTCTTTAGTTATTGTTGTGTTTTCTTACAACAATAACTTTGATTTATGTGAAAACAATATCTCAGATATATAGGGTGAGAAGTTCCCAAAATAAAAATCACATGAATAGTTCCCTAATATAGGGAATTTTGTTGAAGAAGGTTCATTTAGGGCTTCTATATCAATGGCAATATGTTTAAGATATTTCTCTCTATCAATTTTGATCATGTTGGGATGTCCCTTCAATGGTAACCATAGGTGAGATCAGTTGATACTGAAATATCCATATAATGTTTTAGACTAGTCTCGACTTAACGACATCCCATAATCTTCTGGGATATTTACAACTATTATATCAATAAGTTGGTGAAATTTTAGGTTGGAAACAATGTAGATCATAACATCATTTAATTCACCGATAACTTTAACTTCAGTTTTGTCCAACTGTATAATTTGTGTGTCACTCTTGGTCGGGGTTGCGTTCAATTTTTTACACACGGAATAGGGCATGACATTTGAAGATGCCCCAAAATCGACTAGGAAGTTATTTAATTTTTTGTTAAAAATTTCAAAAGTCAGCAAGAAAGGAGGTACAAACGGTTTAGATTTTTTGTCTATGGATGTTGAATTTACATTTGATTTTTTGATTTCCTCACATGTTTCTTTGCTTGCATTTGGGTTGGGGTTTTCCATGGGTCTATATATTGGGGAATTATGCACAAGTCCATCACATAAATGTTTATCTTCATATTTCTTAAATCCTCTACCGCATTATATTCCAATTTTGATACTTCTTGTGTTGGGAATTTAGGGGTAGAGTTGAGTATATGAGTTGGTTTGACCAAAGGTTTTGACCTACCGGGTTTTTGAGCAATGATAGGTTGGATTTAGGTAATAGGTCCTTTGATCTTGGTTTGAACAACTAGAGTCTCACTAGGAAACTCCTCTTCCTAAGTGCATTCATCAAAAGGAATCATGTGAATGATATCCCACAGTACCATGGTTTTTTGTTCAGGTGGATCACTAGCCTCATCTTTTGTAGTGTTTGATGCTTGGTCACCAGGTTGCTCTGTCAAGGCACACCCATCCAAGAAGTGATTGGCCATTAAATTCATGGCATTCACCCACTAGGGGAAATCCTTTTCAAAATGGTGTTCTTGGTTATAAGTGAAAAACAAATAAGATGCTACTTCCTCCAAGTCAATATTCAGATTAGCCGGGGGAGGTTCTATGGCCTTTTTAGGTGGTGGTCTCTTGAAAAAGGGCCTATAAGGCCTTTGATTAGAGGTTCCTTCACCTGCATTCCTTTTCATGTCCACAATATCATTGGATAACTTCTTGATCATCCTTTGCATGTTTTTCATATCAGAACTATCTTTCTTAGTGTTTTGTTCATCTTGTTTACCTAGTGGTCTAGTCAACAAGAGTCCTATTTTAGATGGTTGTTGATATTCTTTCTTTTCTAAAGAGATCTGACTTTATTTACAACCTTTCATTTGAAACTCAATGGTCTTCGTCTGTTTAAAGTTCTCAACCAAGGTAGGTTTTCCAACTCTTTTGAAAAACATGAAGATGGAGGCTAGAAAAGAATTTGTTTATACCTTGATTTGCAGCTCTTGAGTAGGTCTCACTTCTGGTTGAAATTTATTCTGGATTTTTGTGAATTTTTTATTAAAGTCTTTCACTTTCTCTTTGGGGCCCATGGTGGAAACAAAGATTTTTTCCATCAGGGCTCCTGTGGTAGTTTCTTCATCAAATTTGTTTAGGAAATCCTTTTAAAATTTTGTCCAACTAGTTATGGAAGCGACTGGGAGGTTAAAGTACCAAGTTGAGGTTGAATTCTCAAATGTATATGCAAAAAATATGCACACCACATATTTGTGCTATACATTCATTAACCTTATTTATAGTGTTCATTTTTTGATATGATCTTCAGGCAATCCATAGGTTTCAGGGCCAAACTTGGGAAGTAGTTTCTTTGGATTCCTAGGAAAGTTATGCAACTGTCTTGGTATAGCCAAGGCATCCCTGGCCAACCAAGGATGGTTATTTCTAGGTTGGTCATCACCTTCCTAATTGTTTTCATAGTTATCACCCATGTAGTTTGATCCATAGTTCGAGGCTTTTGATTCAGATCCCTCTTCCTCATATTTTGAATCCTCTAGTTCCTAATAGTTACTTGTTGGTGGAGTAACAATAGGTGTGTCAAGGATTGAGCCTAGAGGTTGTTCTACCTCTATTAGGGTTAAATCCACTAAATCCTCAACTATGTGCACAAAAGTGTGTTATGGTGTAGTCACAACAAGTTTTACAGTTATCCTTCTACAAGGGAGTAACAAGGCTAATGGTAATGCTCCGATCTATCGAGTGTATGCCCTGGTGATTATTCTAAACATGTCAACCTCTTCGTTAGAGATTGCATAGGGTACCTCAGGGTGAATATTGATGCTTTCTTCAGG
Source organism: Picea abies (assembly GCA_900067695.1). NCBI lineage: Eukaryota > Viridiplantae > Streptophyta > Pinopsida > Pinales > Pinaceae > Picea > Picea abies. The sequence continues at coordinate 6,997 of CBVK0100981780.1, forward strand.
GGTATCTTCTTTATGTGGATTGTTCTGATGACTTTCTATACATTAGGTCCTCCTTCTAGCGCCAATTCTGTTGAGGGGGATGGATTCCCTTTGCATCAACAATGCGAATCATACTCGAAGATGAGGCCCAATTAGACTCGTCTTTGTTTGGGGTAGTGTGATTATTTGGATTTGTGATCTAACAAGTTTTCTATGGGATTTAACCCTTAGATGTTGGTTTCCAAAAATTCCCTTCAAACTGTTTATCTCTTTTTATGTTTATTTCTTTTCTTTTTTAATACATGAAAATGAAACTATTCTAAAGAGTTGATTTGTTTTAAATAAATCCAACCTTAGGATAACCTTTAGCCAACTGTATTTAAACAACACCCACATTTGAATTATACTAGAAATAATACTAACATTAATCAAACATCAAGTATTCTTTAGGAAATAGAAAGAAATCACATGCATGCAATGATACATACGAAGGAAGATTAGCAATAAATAGTTATACTCTTCACTTGAACTGAACAAATTAAAAACATCAAATTGTACCAATTTTCATTCAAAGTAAATCAATTAAATACTCAAGATAGCTTGAAATAATTACGATCTTACATAATTTTTTTATCTTATAAACAAAATCGAGAATAATATGCTGATCCAATCACATGCACAGGTTTGGAAAAGCAATAGTATCTAGCTCTCTTTGAGCTTCTCAATTAACAATAGTGATAAGAAATAGTTCTCAACACCAATTACATATTTTCTTACAAAAAACCATCGACCCTTAGTTTCATGGTCTATTCCCTTATTTACCAAAATCGAAATGTCTAAAAATAGCTTTAAAGTCTAGTCTAAGTAAAGAAAACAAATAGCGATGTGGACTAATCCACGTGTACTCCTGCAATCATCTTTTAGTTTCTCAGGTGATTTCTCCAATGGTTTTTCCTTGTTATATTTGGACTACCAGGTGAAAATATCTTCACATGTGTGCATATAGGGGAATTGGTGCCGATCCATTGGGGCGCTTAGAACCTCTTTCATTTCCATAGTGTGTTGTTTGAACTTGTCCATCTTGGAAACCATATATTGCAAAACCACCCATGTTCTTATCGAGCCTTCCACAAATCTCTAAACTTGACCTCTTTCCAAGGTGGTTATTTGGAGAAAATCCGAGTCATATTGTTGGTCCCGATACACATGATATTTCATAATATCATTGAGGTCTCAAAATTTTTATGTTGAGATAAACACAGGGAACTAAATCTCTCTCATTCTTTTTCATTTATTTCCTCCCATCTCCTGAGACATTACTCCCATCTTTCTTGCATTTTCTATTGTGGTTCAACCACCGCCTAGGTCCAGTATTCAACCACTCTTTGTATTCTTTCTATGTTGTCATCAATGAGAATTCTGTTGCCATGTTCCTATCCTCCTCGACCCTTCTAGATTTATTAAACATAGTCAATTTGGGCCAGGGCCTTGTGCGCTTGTTCATGCCACCTCAACATATCTTCGTGTGTCACTAGAGGTAGTAAAGTCTTCGCCTAATAATTTATAGTTTTGGCCATGAAAATGTCCCTTTCTAACTTATACCTGCTATATTCTTCCATGAATTTATCCCTTAGAATTATGACTTCTTGAGTGGTATTCTGATAATACTCATCCTGATGTTTGTTTTTTTGGTTTCTTAAGACGATTCTTAAGACTAGATGGTGACGAATGAACATGACGCTGGAGGAGTTCTCTTTATGTTTCGTAAGTGGCCTAGTAAAGAGTCAATCAATTTTGATTCCCACCTTCTCATGGCCTCTGCTTATCTTTCATCTTCTTTGGATCTATCGATGGTGGCATCATATATGGCCATCCTTGCTCCTAGAAGTTTGCTTACTTTGGATCTCTTAGCATCAAACAAAGCCTCCTTATTAGTTATAACTATAACACTATCCATGGTGGGTTTTCTCTTTCTTCTTGTCCTCTTTACCACTACCAGTATCTTCTGGTCATATGCTATAGCTTCAACATCCGCTACCTCATCTACTGGTTCTAGAATTGGTTGATCACCCCATGATAATGCATTTCTTATGCTCCTGTGAGTGTGGAAATATTCAAGAATAGGTGACTTACCCTTCTCTGGTGTTGATGTCTGACCAATCAACCCGTTCAATAATTTCTCTACTGGCTATTCTTTGCTTGGATCCCCAACAAGATGATCTATTGTGTTGGTCTGTTCTACGCCCACATCTATGGATTGTTCACTCACCTGCCCCAGGGCTGTAGTTTCCTCTGGAGCATCTCCTTTTGGTGAGTCCATAGGTATCACTTTCTTAGGAAAGGAAATGTTTGGAGGATCAATCACTTCTTCTTCATCTGTTGGAGAAACACTCTATTCTCCTTGTTCATTCCCCTGACTAGTATCTCGTCCAAGTTGTTCCCCATGTTCTCGATATTTCTCATTATTATCTTCTTGAGAGGATGTATCATCTGAACTGTGTTCTTCATTTTCACCTTCACCCTTATCTACTAGTGCCTTTTATTCTTCTAGTGGTTGGGACCCTTGCTCTTGGGGTGTCAATACTTTCTTAGTTGTATCACTTGTCACAAATTCTGCTCCTAGTTGTTGTCTTTCAAGGATTTTACTTACCTTTTTCTCTGTTTTGGACTCATTTAAAATGGGAAATATTGAAGTGTCCACATCATCACTATCATCATAAATTGTTATCAAATCTATAATTACATGGGCCAAGACTATTGTGGCTAGTGCCTCCATCAGACTCTTTGATGGTACAAATATTCTTGGCTATTCTATCTGCACCTGCTCCATGCTTAGATCTGTTTGAGTGCTAACCTTTTCTGGGGTGGCTTCTCCTCAAGGCATCTACTCAACTTCACCAATATTTGTTTCCTCTTATTTCTTCCTCTCTTTCTCTAATACCTCAATTTCGATGCTCTTCTCAACGTCACGAATTCTCCTTTCAACATTTGCCAGGAGTGTTTCTCCTTAGGTTGTTCTTTCTTCTTATTCCTCTCTCCCCCTTTCAATCCATGCCCATAAAACTTATTCTACTGTTTGATTGATCAAATCAATTTTTTCATCCACATACATGGCCTTAAACAACGTTAAGTCCAGGTTGGATTTTCTCTGAAGCACTTCATCCTAGTCCTATGTATTTTTGGTGAAGGCTTCATCTTCAAATTTATCATGTGCATATGGCCAATATGATACAACTTTCCCAACATGTTTGGATACTAATTTCTTAGGGTCATTCTTGTGGTACCTTCCTATCGGGAACCTATATTCCAAGTGACTTAGGCCTTCTTATTTTTCCTGTGTGGTATCCTTTACAAAATAGTATCCCACTTGGAAGCCACATGGGATGAAATATATCTTATTTTCCTTAACTAATGAAGCATTAAAACCTTGCAAAATGGTTTGTTAGCAAATTTCTCCTAGGACCAATCAGTTTGGCACATAGGATGGAAACAGGTGCAAAGCTCCAATGGCTCCAAAAATTATGAGATAAGTACTCTTCTCCTCCAGATACCAATGTCCAATTAGGGAGATTATATTTTTAACTAACTTTGAGAGCCTTGGGCACTCTTGTTTGAAAATAATTAAGTGTAACTTGGATAGAAATTCATCAAATATTATGGCATAATATTTCTTGTACCTATTCTCCCACATGGCACTAAAATATACATGAATAGGTAGCTCTAATACATGGCAACTCAGGCCCATCCCTGAAAAGATGTTTCTAGCACAAATTACATCTAGCAAATAAGATGCCATGTAAAAGGAGGGTACATCTCCTGGATTTGGGTTTTTGTCTTTCTCTATTATGGTACTTAGTTGCTAGGAGACGATGGCTCTCCAGTTGAAAATACTTCCCAATATTTCCACAGTGTAGGCTAGGGGCATCCAAGCCTTTGAGAACCTAGAGAAATGTTTCTCTCCATACAATTGACACATCAATGCCATTAAATATATGCAGGTTTCTCTTATGTTTACATTACTATACCATCCGATAGTTCTATTTACAAATTTTATGTCCTCTTTCCACCAGGATGTTAGCAGTGTACTAGTATCATGCCTTTCATAGAATTTAACCACAAAATCAACCTTTAGCATGACTTCGGGTTCCTTGAACTTATAATACTTGTTTACTTCTACTATCAGAAAGACTCCCACACACTCCCTTTCACATCATTTATCAAACACTCATCTGTGTTTGTGTGACTGATTATCCATTATAAAGCCTCTACGCAAGGTAGGATAGGGGTCCTGGAGGCTTCCATGTGCAATAAGGAGCATTTGATGTTCGAAAAAACCTGGTTGTCTAGGATTCTAATTTTTGGGTCATTGTGGGGTGTAAATTTTGGAAAATTTGAGTGATGTATTTTATTGAATAATTCATTCCAGGTGGGAAAAAATACCTTGGACACAGTGCTCTAATAAGTGTCTCTATACATTGGTGGCTGGGACACAGTGCTCTAATAAGTGTCTCTATACATTGGTGGCTGAGTGAAAAACTTCTTCTAAGACATCTGAATTACAGGTTCTAATTTTGGCATAGCCTCCGTCTCTCCAATAGTGGATGGACCTGAAGCTTTACCAATCTATATGTTCTTCCCCTTAAGAATTTTTGGGGACTGTCGATTTGTTGGTCTTTGTGAAAGAATTTTCTTACACAAAAAATACATCATTGACTCATCATTTGTTCGTAGTTGTGCAATAAACACAACAATCACAAAGATTGAAACACATACCTGGATAAGCAATTAGAAACTAAACTCAACACTTATCGGTTCTAGTCATCACACTCATAATTCTGCAATACCCAAGCTCTACCGTGCACAACGTTTGATTTTACAAATCTCTTAGCTACGTGAATTTTCCCAAGAGCTCAATTGAAAGAATGCATAATCTAGGAACACTCGTGCTCATATATTCTACCTTCCGTCAATCACATCTGGTAACTACACTCACTGAGTACAATGAAATATCTGCAAATCTTGTAGGTTTGAATGCGACATTTGCGCCATGATTGACATTAATGAGTTATGTCGAATGATGGTATGGGGAGGATTCCATTTTAGTTCATCGGTGATTTTAAAATTCTTGTGATTTGGAATGCAATGAGCGCTCCCGTGGGGGTTCAAGGGCATGAGGTTGTTAGCTATCTTAGTCTTGTTTTGTGCTATAGATTTATTTTCAATCCCTATGAGATCATATATAAAATGATCCCTTTTCTTGTTATTGAATATCACGTATCCAAAGTGATGACATGTCAAGTACTTGTGCCAGTATAGTGATGTGGTGTGTGAATGGTCAACCCACGTGTCAACTATGAGGACTAAGACTGATGTGGATAAGTTTCATTGGTTATCATATGGTGATATAATCGGGTGCAGACACGATTTTTTCTAAGTACCTACATGACCATTCAATTACTCATTCAAGCTATCAACAATAAATATTAGCTAGTGGTAAATTATTGATGGTTTAGATTGAAGGATCTTCATTTGCAAATTCAGCCTTTGGCACTATCTCGTATGTGTTACAAAGGTGATTTGAGAGAGAGAACGACCGACACCCAATATAAAATAGGCCATCCATAGGGAGACTCTTCCTATCGTTCTTTCATAGAAGAGAACATACCTCGCTGACGACTGATAAAATTCATCAGGGTCGACGGATTTTCATGATGCTTATGTTTCCCATTTTGTTGTTGAAATTCCCAGAGAATTGATTGTCATAAGAAGACCGTAAAAAATGATGTCGTGGGTGATGTGGCATGGATCACGTGTCAATCCAGGGTTTCCCTTCTAATGTGGAATATGACATAACAGATGAGGTGGTAATAGGGAAGTTCACATGGCAGATAACATGTCAAAGATGACCGGGACATTCAAAAAGTCAAGGTTGGGAAGATATCATCTTAGGATATCAGCGACCAGGATCAACTTGATGTTAATGTTGGATGACCATGATTAATTCGTTTGGTTCAGTACATTGGCTTTGATGATCTTACGACTTGACTCAAATGTTTTTCTATGTGAAAGGACTGGTGCCGATGGTCAATGAGCATCGACAATCGACATTTTTCCTGGCTTGTTGTGTATTTTGTGTGCAAAGAAAATTGATTCCTGATGGAACATCAAAAATTGGCGAAAGTGTTTGTCGGAGATCAGGAAAATCAAGGATTTAAAAGGTTTTTCTCTTTTGCTTCAAAATACCTAATTCCTAAAACCCCTTTCACTCAAGTATGAAACCATATGTGTTTTCTTCCTTTAGATGGTCATGCAAATTAGGCTTGGGATACAACTAGACGAGCGAAATATATTCAAGAAAGTTCTTGAAGTAAACTACGATCAGATAAAATCAAAGTCCAAAACGAAAATGAAGTAAAGTGGTACCCCAAAATTTCAGAAATTTTGATGGTGTGTTGAGTGCTCAACAAAACCCTATTAGGTGTGCTAGTACCCAAGTAGAGGAGTATTTCCTAAGAAACCCATCAAAGTGTAAGTGTGAGTGAGTGGTGTGACATGGTGTTTACTTCATGGTCATGGTGTCATTGACATGCAAGGCCATGTGTGATGTTCATATCCATGAACCTCTTTGTAGATGGAGCACTTGGTACATTGAGTTACCCTTTCCTTGGCACAATTTCTTTCCATCCCTATCTTACCTTTTGATATTCATTAATATCTTTGCAAGTCCCTTTTCAAGTTTATGAATTTATTACATCAAGATAATTCAATTAAGTCCTTTCTTTAGATATGCATTCATTACATTAGGACTTGGGGTGATGGCCTCATAGTGAGGGGGTAGAGCTCAAGCTAAATTGGATTTTGATTTATCTTTCATATCCCTTTATTATTATTTTCATTTTGAATTTATAACATGCTCTTTTCATTCTTTTTTCCAATTTCATCAATCTCGAGAATTCAAGCCCCTTATTCTCATAGGAGAATGAAGTATGAACCTTTTGGGATACTTGTAACAACCATTTCCAAAAGATAGGATAACTGGAGGAATATAGATGGAGAGTGTTAAGTATGGAAAATGCATGGTTACATTGCCCCTATCAAGGCCTCCCAATAGTACCCCTTTTCCACAAGAGTGACAATGCTAACAGTTACTTTGTTATGAAACATAATCTATGTGCCACACTACAACATTACATATGATCCATACATTCAACATAAACTAGAAAACAACATATATTTCAAGCACACCATAACACATAGATTTACGTGGTTCACCCAACTTGGGTTATGTCCACACTGACTGGATTCTTATATTATTCATTAAGAACTTTCTTACAATTGCACACTACTTCATGATTCACTCACTCACGAGCCACTCATGCCTACTTCCAGAATCTTATATTTCCTTTGGTAGATTCTGGTCCAAATTGACCATCTTGTATAAATATTTTGTCACACTCAGTCCTACTGTCTTTCGATCGAAGTCAATTTTGAATGTTTTTCCTGTCAGTTTTAATTATGACTGCGGGCTCCCTTACATACTTTTATACTCATTTCCAACTATAGTTTCCTTTCACACCTAAATTCTCTGTCTAATCCACTAATGGTTGCTTCTATTACTCCATTACTCCATATCTTCAGCGAATTCTCCATTCAATTTGGAAATCGATTAATATCTTCTACGTTTAATTGTACATGACGCCAATACTTTTCCATCATGATAACTCTTTATTGTACGTCCCGTCATGTGGTGTGTTGAATGCTTCTTGGGTGTCATCTGCGCAGTCACATCTCTCTGTGCTATCCCTTCCTTCTGTGCAACCTTGTTTCCTTCGCTTGTGTTTCCTTCTACATATTTTTCTCTTATCTGTGACAATTTCCTTCTTCTCCTCTCTACACATAACCAAAAATCCTTTACCCCGTCAACATCCAACCTCTTCTATTTCATCCTTTTTTCTATTTTTCTTTATTTTTCTATCTTTTTCTATATTTTCCTTCCTATAGTACACTATGATACAATTTTAAACTATGCAACTCCTCTAGTGCATGGAAGGACGACCATCCCTATACAATTCAGATGGATCCTATTCACTAGTCCTTCCATGACTTTTCCATCTAATTGATCTAGTTGAAAAACACGTGCATCAGTCACATGTCTGATCACATATGGTCTTAACCAGTGCATCCTAAACTTTCCTAGCTGTTGTAAGAACTTGCTGTCATAGAGTAGAACTGGATCCCTTGTCTGGAACTTCCTCTGCTTGATGTATCTATCATGCCATGCCTTTTCTCCTGCCTTATGTACTTGCTGATGGAAACCTGAAATAAAACGATCTTCCTCTAGTATTAATAACTGTGATATCATTTCTTCCACTGTGCCAAAATCCGTAAGATCTATCATTGCCGCAATGCACAGACTCAGTATAAGAAATTCCATGGGAATGACTGCTTCTTGATTGAATGCTAACTTAAAGGGTGTCTATCCTATCAACTTCTTGCATGTAATTCTGTAAGCCCAGAGTACTGTAGGGATCCTTAAATCCTAGTCATCTCTCCCTATGTTGTGCACCTTGTTCAATGCATTTTCCAGTATCTCGTTGAAGGCCTACACCATTTCGTTTACTTGTGGGTGATATGGGGCGCTCTTTCGATGTTGTATCTAAAACTCTTCTATTAGTGCTGCAATTGTGTTGTTCAAAAAGTGAGTCCCCTGATCACTCATAAGTATTTTAGGACACCCAAACCTGGTCACTATGTTCTCGAACAAGAATCATGCAACTATTTTTGCGCTGCAATCTGTAACATGGTTTGCTTCTTCCCATCTAGTCAAGAAGTCTATCGCTATAATTATTTATCTAGCTCTTGTTCTTCTCACTGATGGGTTAATAGGTTTGACAAAATCCACTTCCCATTTATCAAATATTTGTAAGGTAACTTACAGATTCAAGGGAATATCATCCCTTTGTGATGGTCTTCATAATCTTTGACAAACATTGCATCTCTGAAAATATTCCTTCGCATCCTTATGGAAGGAATACTACCATATCCCTGCACACAGGATATTTTTCATTGTCTCCTTTTCTGCATAGTGTCCTCCTACAATTCCCTCATGTGCCTCTTCTAAAATCACGGGTCTTTCATGTTCTATCACACATCATCGCAATATCTCGTCTATGGCTAACTTATATAAGTTTCCTTCGATCAACTGATAATTGGATGATCTGACCACTAGTTGTTTCTTCTGGGCTACTATCATATCAGGTGGAGACACTCCTGTGATTAAGTATTGGACAATCTCTGTGAACTGATCGTCTACCATCTTGAATGAACAAAATTGTGCATCCGGTAAGCTCTACCATCTTGAATGAACAAAATTGTGCATCCGGTAAGCTATCGTCTAGGTTACCTACATCCTCTCTTGTCAAAATACATGACAAATGGTCTGGTCCTGCATTCAATTTTCTAGGCTTCATGATAAATTCAAAATCATATTCCTGGAACAATAACAACAATTTTTAAGATCCTCCCCCCGAACACTAGTTTGTTCTCTAGATATATCAGTGCAGAATGATCTGTATACATCTTGAAGTGGGATCCCAACATGTAATGTTTGAACCTCTGCAAAGTATACACCATTTCTAAACCTTCTCTTTCTATCGTCGTGTAATTTTCTCATTAGTCAACAACTTCCTACTAGAAAACACAATCAGATGATCTAAATCGCCTTCCCCAGGCTAGGCTAACAATATGTCGAGTGCTATTGATGATGCGTCCACATGGACATGAAACTCTTTCTTCCAATCGAGGAATACTAGAATGGGAACACTTACTAACTTGTATTTTAATATATCTAGACCCTTCTAACAATGTTTGTTCCATTGAAACTTAGCTTCTTTCTTCAATAACTTCTCCATTGGGGTTGTAATTTGCACATAACCTCTTAATAAATTTATGGTAGTAACTTGTATGCATTGAAACTTAGCTTCTTTCTTCAATAACTTCTCCATTGGGGTTGTAATTTGCACATAACCTCTTAATAAATTTATGGTAGTAACTTGTATGATCCAATGTTATTCTCAAATATCGCACTTATTTAGGTGGTGGAAAATGAACAATTACTTCTATCTTGGTCAGATCAAGTAACAAACCTTTCTTGCATATTACATGGCCCAACAACATCCCAAATGTGCACCGAAAATACATTTCTTCAAATTTAACGAAATCTGATATTTTCTACATCGATCAAGCATCAACCTCAGATTTTCTATGTGATCCTTCAATAGGGTAAATAGATTCCAATCATCTAGGTATACTTCAAGAAACTGGTGAATAAACTCATTAAATGTTGTGACAATCACTCTAGAAAACACAACATGTGCATTCTTTAACCCAAACGACATCACTGTGTATTGGAAACTTTCCCATTTCGTCACAAATGTCATTTTTTGTCTGTTTTCTGGTGCAATATTTATCTGATGGTATCCTAAAAATCCATCGGTGAATGAATAATCCTCCTATCCTCCTATGTTTTCCAATAATTCATCTGTAAAGGGGGTCAGGAATGGGTCATGCAAACAAACATCATTTAATTTTCTCAAGTATACACAAATTCTAATACCCCCACCTTCTTATCTTGAACCACCATCGAATTTATCCATTTAGATTCTACAATGAGCTCAATTATACCAACTTCTATCATCTTGTCAAGTTATTCTTTCACTTTTTCCTTATACTTGGGATTTAACCTGTAAGGTCTCTATCTCATTGGTTTAACATCTGGTTTCAACATAATCTTCATCTTTCCTAATTCTCCATCTATCCCCTTAATCTATGAAAAGGTGGTTGGAAAATGATCTTTATACTCACACAGTAAGTTTGTGATCTTTTCCACGGTCTCATCATTCCAATAATCCCCAATGTTTTCAAAATTTTGCTTCTCCTTCATGCCAACGTTCACTTTTCGTACTCTTAAGGGATTTGTGTATGCATCAAATTCAATTTCCAAACCTACTATGTTATGCTCCCATTCAATTTATGATACCTTTACATTTCTCAGGTTTGCTTCGTCTTTGTCATCCTTGGTAATGTTATAACATTCCAATAATTCATGAGTTGTCATAGACTCTCTATGCGCACTATATGTAGGTACTAATTCTACTTGTCCTTCTTCCATAAAATGTTTTCCTCTAATGACTTGTAAGACTACATCAACTAAAGGTGACTTACCTTCAAAAGTAAATGTTACCTTAAATTTTTGGATGAGATCCTCCCAGTTAGCCGTTCCTCTACGTACTTCTAGTGTTGAGTAACAATTCCTAGGAACTATCTCCAACATATGTATGAAACTTTGCATCCATTCCTTCTTTAGCACTTGATTCCAAGTTGTCATACATTGTGCCACATGGTATTTTGGATTGCTCATGCCTGTATACTTGGGCATATTATCTTCTGTTGCAAACTTGATTTGCATTAGCCTTTTGAAATGTTTCCAATCTTCAATCCTTTCCTTGTGGGTTTCCCACCATCTCGCTGGGGTCGCTCTTGGTGAAACCTCTAACACTAACAACCTTTGTTGTTAAGTTGTTTACAGCTCGAATTCATTAAAAAAATAACTTACCTCAGTTAATCCATCGAACTTTGGCATATCACATACCTTTGTTTTGATCCAATGCAAAGAGCGAGTGATGCACACACACCTTCTGGTCGATACTTTATGCAACCGGTGCTGCTAGTGTTCAAGTCCTTCCTCCGAGTATTATGTGCAAGAGATTATGCTTCTCCAAATAAGCACACCATCTGCAATGGGATTGATGTAGTCATGCATCCACATAATCATATTATATAAGTTATCAATTTCATTTCTTGTGGGCTCCACATATCTTCTTGCCTCCAGAGGGTCTAATGGAACAATGAATTTTAAGGATCCTCCTTCAAAAACCATCTCTCTTTTCTTCAGGTTGATAATCACTTGATTGTTGAAGGACCAATCTAGTCTAAGAAAAGTGGGGTACAACTGGCTCTTATCCATAATATTGATGACTTCAAATTCAACTACACTATGTACTCCATCTATGTTCACAACTACTCCTACTAGTCTCCCGATCAATATTATCTTATGCTGGTTAGCCAACCTCAATTGAACAGTCGACCACACTAGCTTTGGTTTCCCCATCATTTCCCACATTTGTCTTGGAAGAACATTGATGTTTGATCCTAAGTCCAAGATGAAGTTATCCATGTCATATTCCCCTATCCTCGCACTTAATCTGAACTCTCTGTTTGTTCTCTTCTTGTGTAGTACTTGGTTCACTACTTTCTATGTTGTAAGTACTTCCCTTTCATGTATAAATTGATCAATCATCCTGCACAGTGTATACAACGTTGTCTCATACTGCATCAATTATAAACATATTTTTAGAAATTCCTTCAAAGTATTTACCTTATTGACTATTTTTGCTGGAATAGTGTGACGATACACCGATGACATATCGTATACAGATGGTGTTTTTGACATTGAAGCTATCCAGTCTGGTCCTAGTATTTCTTTCCCTGCTTGTTGATAAGTCTCATTTTCTTTCTGTGGTTTGAATGCTGGTATGTCGTCAACTTCTTTTCTTATCCATTGGTCCAATCCCTTTCCATTATTTGTTGCATCTGGTCCAATTCTCATCCCACCGCACGTAACATCTGCTACTTTTGGCTGATCATCACATTTTTCAGTGGCTAACCTCTGTAGGTTCTGGTTATGGTTTTGATGTTGTGTTAGAAGTTGGTTCTAATTCCCTCTCACCTGCCACTTTTCTATCAATTAAGGAAAATATTCTATCACATGATCCAAGGCCCTTCAATACGTGCATATCGTGCAAGGATTTGGGAAATCTCTTGCTAAATGTCCAGGTTGATTGTAGTTATAACAAATTATTGGTCCTTTGCCTCCTCAACCAAGTCCTCCGCGTCCTCGACCTATGCTGAAACCTCCACGTCCACCCTGGTTAAAGCCCCTTGGAGTGTTATACCATGGAATTTATCCTTCTGATTTGACATTTTCCTCTTGAATTTTGTAATCATGTGAAGTGTGCTTTTTCATCAAGTTGAATGTGTGACAATATTTCTCATCGTGTCCTACCGATTTGCAAAAATTATAGAATAAATTTCTTAGGGTACTTTGATATTTCTATAGTAGGGGACAAGCATTTAGATGGTGCCCCCATGCCTTACATATCTTGCAATACCCTACTCCTCCTGCAAATGGGTTCGGTGCTCCTATGTCCATATACTATGCGAAGGTTGGAAACTCTTCCCTTCTGTGACCTTTTGTATTACATTTTATACACTAAACATATTCGTTCTTCCCCCTTTCATTCGTTATCTATAATAAATGAATCCTTAGCGCAACCAACTGTGATTTTACCTGTGCCATCTCCTACAAAAGATGCTTCTTATTTCATCACGATTTCCAACGCTTCAAGTTATGACATGACCTTGTGTTGTGTTAGCAGATGATGAATGTGGGGTAATAGGCCTGCTATAAACCATTCTCAGTGATGTTCATTAGGAATCTGAAAGGTTAACCTACCCATTACATCTTTAAATATGTTGAAGTTTTACTTATATAGCTAGTAGTTATGGTTCTTCTTTATTATTATAATCATTTAACACAACCGTTGCATAAATAAGATCACTGAAAGAGAGGCAATCAAAGAAACAATAGAGAAACACATATTATCCTAGGAACCCCTCATGGGGAAGAAAACCTAGAAAAAACTTCCTCAATATAAATAGACCAAAAACAAGGCAAAAGATCCTCCTCTACTCCTTCACTAGGAAAAAGTAGCACACTACTTATCCAAGAGATACCAAGACATAGACCAAGAACCCTTCTTGACGTCACCCCCAGTTGCAACAACTACTCCAATACTTGCACACTTTTTCCTGTTGTTACAGAGCACATGTGTGAGTATCCAAAGGAGGAAATGGCCTCTCTTATAAATAGTGGTCTGGCTTGCCTATAATTAGGTCTGGGCCGACCTGTCACTTTACCCTCTTAATTTACATTTAGCTATCAAGGAACAATAGGGATGACTTTTAATGAGACAAAATAGGGCCTAATTAAATAAATATAATATAATATTATTATTCAACATTCCCTCTTAGGTAGAATATTTTTTGAAGTTACAATATTTCAACACTCCCCCTTAACAAGAAGGGTATTCTATTGAAAACATTAATAACAACTGACTAGACTCAATACATCATCAAGAGGAGGGGACATTGTCATCAACATTGAGAACACCGTCGTTCATATCTATAGGTAATCAAAAGTTTTTCTCATCATCAACATTAGTAGAAACTGAACATCATCATCATCTGCAACGTGGAGCTAGAGTAACATTGTCATAATCAACAACATGAAGTTGGAACATCAACATAAACAACATGAAGCTGGAATAACATCATCATCATCAACATCATCAATAACATGAAGCTAGAACAACAACATCAACAACAAAAAGCTAGAACAACATCAACAACACAAAGCTGGAACATCAATATCTATATGTAGAAACATAATGAGGCAAGTGCATCAACAACAACATCTGTGGTACTCTGACAAACCGTCCTTACCAAACCTTCGTGATCTGCCTAGGAATTATGCAATTCCCTAGGATATAGAATCCTAATTGAGCTACCACTACTGGCCACAACTGACATATACATGCACATGTACTCGATCGGACCGTCCTTACTGGGCCTTCGGGATCTGCCCAGGGATGATCAGTGCCCTAGGATATAAAATCATAACTGAGCTACATGTTGTTGGTCACGATACCATAGTATCATCATCATCACTCCCCATTTCAAGGGAGTTCCTTTCGGACTACACCAAGCTTGTCTCAAAAGTACTCAAACTTCACACGAGATAAAGGCTTAGTCAACACATCTGCAACTTGCTCATCTGTGCCAACATATTGGAGCTTTACAACTTCCTTCTGCACCATGTCACAAATGTACTGATACCAGATCTCTATGTGCTTCATCTTATCATGTAGCACTGGGTTCTCTGTTGTCTTTATGAAACTCTGGTTATCACATAGAATCATGGTAGCTTCCATCTCTAGATCGAATAGACTTGTCAACAACTTCCAAATCCATATGGATTCACAACTGACAGAACATGCTGCAATGTAATATGCTTCTGCCATACTGAGAGCATCACTAGATTGCTTCCTGCTTTTCCACTAACTCATGGATGACCCCAAACTAAAACAACATCCTGAAGTGTTTTTTTTTTTGTCTGAAGCATTTCCAACCCAATCTGAATTAAATAGCCATACAATCTGAAGTCATACTATCTAGTATAACATAGAACATAATCCAATGTACCCTTAAGGTATCTAATCACATGCTTTGCAACTACAAGGTGAACACATCTGGGATCCACCAGATACTGACTCAAGGTGTTCACAAAAAAGCATATATTTGGCCCGGTATTTGTTAGATACATCAACAGATCAATAATCTATCTATATAAAGTAACATCAACTAACTCTGACAAAGTATCAACCAGGAGCTTCAAATTCATCTCCATGGGTGTGGCCATGGAATTCATCTCCATGGGTGTGGCCATGGCTTTACATTCCAACATGTCAAACGTCTTCAATATCTCCACAACATACTTTCCTTGATTAGGGAAAATATATTTTGGGCTTTTCCATACTTCAATAACTAAGAAATAGTGCATCGGGCCTAGGTCCTTCATTTCAAATTCAGTGACAAACTTCTTCTTACAATCTGTGATGAGATTTTCTTCATTTGTCAAGAATAAGTCATCCACATATAAGAGAAATATAACCTTCTCATCATTCTCAATCTTGAAGTAAAGGTTGGGATCAAATTTACTCCTGGTAAAGCCCGAGCTCATAAAAAAACTATCAATCCTACCATACCAAGCTCTTGGAGCTTGCTTCAAATTGCAAACATGAGTCTTCATGTCCTATACTTCGAAACCAAATTTTCACATCACATTGTACGAACTTGGTACACTTGCTCAGGTGCAACTTAATCTGCACAATCATGTGCTATCTCTATGTGCTTTCTGCAAAGCACTATCTGTCTCACTGCCTAAGAGTATGTCCTATAATTTTTATGCAATTGTTCCTTCTAGAACCGTGACTCTACACTTGTAGCTTCTATTTGTGAAGCTGAGAATGAATGCTCTCTTCTCACTATAGCTGCCGAACTCTAAGAGTAGCTCCTCTACTCCATCATGGTGAAATATTCATTTTCTCCCTCTAAATATTATACTACATCGACTTCTTTTAATGGATCATGGTTGTTCTATATATACCTTTTTTGACTACTGGAGCAAGTGTCTCATCATAGTCTTCTCCCTCTTGCTGAGAGAATCCTATGGACACAAATCAAGATTTGTACATATTTATAATATTATCTGCAACATGCTTGATCTGTTAGATCAATCTTGGAAGTCACCAATGACTTCCCTTCTAGTCTCAAGGAAAAATCCATATCCCATTCCTTTTGACTGGCTTCCTTCTCTATCACTAAAACAAGGGAATCTTCTCAGGGGATTTCATGTCTCCTAGAGGTATCTAAAGCTACGATAGTCTTATCAACTCATGGAATCTATCTGCTAGTCCTAGAAGATGTCTCATTTTCCCATCTGATCCTTTCTAAGGTTAGGCTTACTTTGAGTCTTGATTTCTTCTGAGTCTACAAAAACTTCATAGTCTCTAAAGGATATACTTGGTGTTGAATACCAAGTCTTAATATAAAAATATGAGTCATATTTCAAAAAATTATTCTTCCTCTCAAGGTGGCTTCATTATCCATTGACCAAGTCTACTGTGAGTTATATTCTAATGTTTGGTCATATTTGGATCCTTCTTCTCATTAAAATCAAAATTCATATGAGATACTTTGTATCTCAAAAGTAGTTTCTTCTTTATCTTCTTTGGTACATGGATGTATATGGTCATGTATACAACTTGAATAGTATTCTTCATGTCTCATCTAATATGTTGTCTCCTACAACTGTCACTATAGCTTCCTCAAGGTTATCACCTATGACCTACTGGGAAAAAGAACGATAAGGGAGAAACAATAGACAAGGATAATACTCTTTATAATAATAAAAACAATAGCGAGAACAATTGTCATAGTAACTCCTTGAGAGATATCACTTGTGACCTGCCTGAAACAAGGGTCAAAAGTGAGAAATACAATAATAATAAATAAGTTCAACACTCTTCTAGTGTTGTGATAAATCATTCCTCCATGGTAACCTGGAAACAAAACAAGAATTTTCTCCTAGAGGAGATGTTATATTTGCTAAATGATTACAATAAGCATTTATCTCAATATTCTTACATGCTACCAAGTATATAACTTTTCAAAGATTGTTATCTCAACTATAGTGTTTACTTGTAATGAGGTAGTTATCAAACATGACATGTGCAAATTTGAATCTTATCAACTTAATCAACCAAACCTAGAACTTGGAGTCTTTGTCCTCAAGAATGATTGTTGTTTCTTTTCTTCCTAGTCTCCTTCACTCAAGATGACAAGTATTCTCTCCAACCTGTCCTTTGTATTGAGATAATATACTTTCTTGATAGAAATCTAAGTTAGAGAATAAACTCTATAATCTCAACTTTAATCAATCTAATACCTTGACTTTAATTTTTACCAATGGTTAGTATGATGGTTATAACTTCAACATACAACGTACATGTTCATAAGATCAAAATAATGTCATAACAAATAGAAAAATAATCAAACTTGGGGTGCATTATTCCTTTGAATGTGTTGTATATGAGATTCCTATGGATCTATGATTGTTATTTAGATAAAAGATCATTTTTCCTACAAATACCCTTTAAAACTAATAATATAGTTTAAACATATATAATTACATACCTATGATAGTATCAACAAGCAGTGGCACCATCCGATAACAACGACAATAAATAATAAACCTTTAAAAAATCAAAGGTGTTGCAACTTATAATTTAAATGTAGCTGGATATTTTCTAGGGTAAGGCACACTAGGACAATAAAAATCAGTCCCAACACTTCACAAAAACTTTCACTTCAATTGGTACTACAACTGGTGCAAAGAAACTGGCACGAAGGAACTGGCACTACAACTGCAACTTAGGGTTTTATGAGGAAACCCTAATTTCTCAAACTTCAAATTTTGGAATTCTGATCCAGAGACTATATGTGTTGGGATGAGGTGAGTTTTTTTTATCTGACTATTTCAAAAAAATCCAAGTTTTAACCCTTGAAACTTGACCTACACAATTTTGGATTGGTACTTCTAGTACTAGCTCTGGTTTCCTAGTTTTCTAGTACCAATCAAAACTAGGTTTTGACTTTCCGGAGGATCTATGTTATAGAAAGATTTGCCTCACCTTGTGCAATCTTGCAGAGAGGGTGTTGGGCAATTCAATTGCTTAAATTTCTTTCATTTAATTATCAACCAGGGATGCTTGTAAGCTTGTGATGATGCCAACAAAATATATGCAGGAGTAGGCATCTAATTCTAGTCGAAGAAAATTCAATCAAATCCTAACTCTTTCATTCCACTTAATAAGACTTAGTTGTTGTAGGAAAGAAAACACTAGCTCCCTTACAAGAGGTCCTCTCATGATGTTTCACAAAACCTATCAATAATCAAGATCATCAAGTAAACACTCATGCATTGAAAATAAATACATTTTAAAAGGATTAGTTGTTGTAGGCATGAAAACAATAGCTCCCTTACAGGAGGTCTTCTCGTAATTTTTCAAATAACCTATCAACAATCAATATCATCAAGTAAACACTCATGCATTAAAAATAAATACACTTAAAAAGGCTTAGTTGTTGTAGGCATGAAAACAATAGCTCCCTTACATGAGGTCTTCTCGTAATGTTTCAAATAACCTATCAACAATCAAGATCATCAAATAATTCTAATAAAAACAATAAAGCATATAAACCTATTCAAAGAATTAGAACAAGAAGAAAATGCTACAATGATCTATTTGGAGTGAGCTCAATTCTCCCAAGAACAAAGTAACACATAAACTAAAGAATTCTAAATCTAAACTAGAGAATGGGAACTGATGTGAAAATAAAACTTGATTCTTATTTCATCATAAGTTGGACACAATGCTCTAGGATTCCTCTCTTTTAAATGGAGGAGGCACTCCTATTTATACAAAAATTTAAGATAACTTAGATCTACAAATCTCTCCTAGGTCCACAAGTGTCTCATTTGGTTACAACCATGTGCTCACACCTATCAAGTGATATCTCTACAAATCCTCTCACAAATATTTCTTTCATGATTAATCTCCATCCAATATACTTGAGTAGATCTCCAAATCTTCATCAAATATTCAAAGGGTTGAAGAGGAAATTCGAATTTGAGGCTTGATGGTCAAATTTGACTTGGTTGGAGTCTTCAAATACACCTATAAACATCATGAAACTCATCCTACTTTCATATATAAGTGTAAACATGTCATTTTTCCAATATTTAATCATAAATTCACTCAAAAACACTAAAATAGATGCATTGGAAAATAATATGTCTAAAACCCATGTAATCATGAAAATGGTTTAATGTAAGGGTATGGGAAAGCGAAATATGGTTAAAAGTGAAGTGAAAGTAAATTGAAAGTGAAGTGAAAGGTTGGTAAAAAAATGGTACTTTGGCGACCCAAGAGAGGGCCTTGCTCCATTTCCCTATGTAGACTTATCTTCCTTGTTAATAAAATCCAGAGCCAAAAATACAAATTTTCCACTTGTACACATCTTGCCTACTTGTAGGGCCCCAACAATCCCCTTCTTTATTTTTAATCAAAATCTAGGGTCCCTTGAAATTTTACTTGGATTCTTCATTTTTTCCCTTTGACTTGATTGTATTGGTATTGGTTTTCTTTTTTTTGAGGTTGGTTTGAGTTTATATTCTTTTATTTTGTTTGTTTTGAGTTTCATGAAATTCAAATTCCATTTCATTTTTTTTCTATAGAGTTTTGATGTTGATGGACGAGCTTCGTAATTTGGGAGTTTTTTATTACCTCTTCCTTATTGAATTTATCTACTATGAGAATGTCTTGGTTGAAGACTTGGATTAATAACAATGATTTTACGGGAATAATGTTTATTGTGACACATCGTTTCTATGACATTTGTTCACATTTGATCAATTTTGAATGAGGGAGAGATGAACATAGGAATCTTAATTTACAAGAAAACATTAATTTTTATCAACTATTTACTTTCGTTTAAATTATGATCGTATTTTCATATTTTTCTCATTAGCAATCATTTTCACAAAATCATTTGGTAGGTTTAATTAATTAAATTCTTTTGTCAGTTTGCATCTGATTAAAAAAAACAAAAATATATCTATCATTTGTTTGATTTTGTGAAAACCCAAAACTAATATTTTTCTCTTGTCCATCAACTTGAAGCTTCTAGAATTTTAAGATCATATTTGAAAGGAAAATATAAACAATGTTTGTTTAGAACTTATAATTAGTTTAAATATTGTTCAAGACTTTTTTTTATTCACAATTTTTAGGTTATTAATTTGGTTTCTTTTTGTTTCACAGGTTTCTATTATCCGTTATTTGGTACAGATCTAATCATGGATTGATTTTATTATCTAAATATGTTCAAGATAATTGATCCAAAAATAATATTGGCGTTGTCTTGCGACCAAGTTTTGGAGAACCTTGGTCGTGTTTGACCATTTTTGGGACTTTGACAGGCCGGTCGAAGACGGAGCGCCTAGGTGAAGCGGAGATCATGGGATCTCACCCCCTTTTGTGGGATTTTTAGGTTTTAGGGTTTATGTAATGGGTATGGGATGTCATCCCATGGGTTTGACCATTTTTAGGCCCCTTTTGTAATGTATAAATAAGTAGCTAGGCGATGTATGAAGGAGATCGAAATTGGATTTGTGCAAGATATGTAGGGGAATTTGCTAAGTGCAAGTCCTGTATGAATTGTAAGAAGGATTCGTGCATACTGTGTGTTGATAACTTGTAGAGATAAGTGAAAGTGATTGTAAGAAGGCTTTGTGTTGTGGATCTGGTGAGGTGCGCGCACTACTACATATGGGTGGATTATTCCACGAAAATTTTCCACGCTTCCACTAGTCTAATATTTTTTTTAAACATGGAGGGATTTTCGTCGCTACTGCCATGAAATTTCATCGCAATATCGATGAAAATCTTAATTTAACCTAGTCGGGATGTTCGTCGCTATAGAGACAAACTTTTGTGGCAATAGCGACGAAAATTTTGTCTATCTCATTGGTCGGTGTTAACGGCTAGTTGACTATTTTATCTATATATACGTGACTTTAAGAGACTTTGTGACACAATTGCTATAGTTGTGACACTGTTCTTGGCTTTTGTTTGAGCTATTTATTTTTTCCATCACCCACCGGTTGAACAAATCCAATTCTAGATCTACATAGCTTGGATTTTGAACTTGCAAGGTTAGTATGTTATTTTTTATTGATGTACTCATTGATTTTGAACTTGCAAGGTTAGTATGTTATTTTTTATTGATGTACTCATTTAACTTGTAATTTTTTTTTCAAATGTCCAAATTGCGTTTAGCTTTTTTTTTCCTTGATAATATATTTATATAATATGTGTAGTTATACCATATTTCATGTCTTTGGTTTTTGGATATAGTTAGTATATTCTATGGTAAAGGGTATGTAGATTCCTTAATATTCTAGGTTTATGGAATCCACATACCCTTTTCCCTTCAATTGTAGCTATAATCTCTCTCTCTTTTCATCGATAAAGATATGGAATTGCTCTTGAAACTCAACCCTAATTGGTGAAATGATAGTAATTCATTGCTATATTCCCTGATTGAGCAGGGACTAATAAGATACATAAACACTAACCCTAAACTTATGTTAGATGTATATGTCGTTATTATATAAAGAAAACATTTGTACACATGTGACCTTATTATAAAGATGCTATCTATGTTGTCATGATGTTGATCCTCTACACATATGATCACCTTAATGTTGACCTTATTATAAATATGTAGGTCACTGTAAATAAACATATCATAATCAAAAGGAGTAGCCAAAATATAAAAAATTGACAACTTAATGTTTGGTATGGTGTAGGTAAGACAATTACTTGTTAGGACAAGTATTTGTCACAATGAACGAAAATTAAAGGAAGCTTGTTCTATTAAGAGCGATAGTAGAGGCGAGGGGCAATGGAAAATGTTATTTCCCTTGCTATGATTGCAGAGGCTTCCAAAATAGAATACTTTTAATAACAACATCCCAAAAACATTGTAGGGAGAAGGGGCACGCCGAAGGGGCTTATGAATATCGTCCCTTGGTAAGAGGATTCAATATTTAATGTATTCTCTGTAATAATCAGTATGTCATGAATTTTAGTAATATTTCTTATCGTGTTTTTTATATTTTCTATACACACTAACTTTTCTATGTTGTTTTTTAAATATATAGATGATGCCCCCAAAGTGTCGACCTCCAGAGAGTTATTTGTCAAGTACTAGTAGAAATACTACTTTACATGGAGATGAACTTCAAGATCAGAATATTGAAGTTGTTGATCAAGTTATTAATGATGATATGGATGGAGATAACGTTAGTGATTCAAATCAGGAAGATGAGATACATAGATTGATCCAAGACACGTTTGCTCCAATGGATGAGGACCACCAGGATGATAGTCATGATGTTGATCCTCTACTCCAGAAGTCACGTCAACCTCTTTATGAAGGCTCAACAATAAATCTTTTATATTCTATATTGTTGTTGGTGAACCTGAAGGTTTTGAATGGTTTATCAAACACATGTCTCACACAGATACTAAGGTATTTAATTTGTTAATTATTTATGCTTGCATGTTCACAAATACTTAAAAGGTTCAATTTATTCCTATATTTCTATTGTTTTCTAATTTGTAAATTAGTATATTGGATGATATATTGATGATCAATATTGTTTACATTGAATTATTGTTTAGAATTTTGTAGATTGTTAGGTGATGTTCTATTACCGACATCAAATATTTTTCCATGCACATATTGAGAAATATCCGTGATTATGAAAGAAATTGGAATGGACTGAAAGAAATTGGAATGGACTATCAGGCTATTGATGCATGTCCTAATGATCATATCATATATTATGGAAAATATGCATTAGAAAATGAATGCCCACAATGTCAAATAAGTAGATATCGAACTGATAAAGCGTCAAAGAAGGTGCCTCAAAGTGTCTCGCAAAGTTCTTCGTTATATTCCGATAATTCCATGTTTTCAGCAGTTGTTCAGGCGCCAAAGTATAGCACAGTTTATGGATTTCCATGCAAAGAATAGAAGTCGAGACGATGTTCTTTGAATGCCTGCAGATAGTTCTGCATTGAACTACATCAAAGAAAAGTGGCCAATTTTTAAAGAAGAACCTCGTAATGTTAGACTTTCGTTGGCAGCTGATGGTGTCAATCCATTTGGAGAGCTTCGTTCTACGTACTCAATGTGGCATGTTTTTGTTATAAACAATAACCTTCCTCCTTGGATATCAATCAAGAGAGAGCACACAATGTTGGCAATGATTGTTCCAGGTATTTAATTATCTTTTATTTGCTTTAAAGCATGACAAAATATTTCATATCTTTGTTTCATGCATGGTAATTATTTCTTTTATATATCACAACATCTAGATAAGTATAATTAATCATGCATTAGGTTGAACCAATCAGGTAGGTACCAGGTTAAAGATATGAACGTATATATTGAGCCTCTCATTGATGAGTTGTTGAAGTTATGGGTTGGCGTCACTATGTATGACATCTCTAGACCAATAGGGCAAAGACAATTTCAATTCCATGGAATACTATCATGGACAATTCATGATGCTCCTGGGTTAACACATTTTTGTGGTATATTGCTACTTTATTTTTGTGATTTAATATTATATATCGTTTTTGAAAAAATCATGCATTGTTTTTAATTGTAACTCTAATTTGACGCTACATTTATTCATATATCTTGTAGGTCTTCAAACAAAGGGTAAATGTGCATGCCCAGTTTGTGGTCCTAGGATAAAATCTCATCGTTCAAGGAGTTTAGCAAAGGAAGTGTTTGATGATATAGGCACTTTCTGCCTAAGAACCATAGTTATCGAACTACAGACAAAGCAAAGGTCAATGGTAAAGAAGAAAACAGAAAAAAACCATGAAGAATGACACCTCGCCTATGGAAGTTGGAATATATTAGAAATCGTCAAGGTACGCAAATTATTTATGTATGACCTATTATATAAATCTTTGGTTAATTTCATTAGTATTAATTTCAGTTTGTCCCATCAATTAGTGTTAATTTCAATTTGTTTATGTTTCATGAATGTCCTTAAGGAACGAATGGGCTTCCATGAGGAATGAAAAGTTACCTGATGCAATTCAGTAAATTGCCATACTACGAGCACCTACAAATAGTTCATTTGTTTGATACAATGGTGAATATTAGATGGAAGGACTGACAAAGAGAGAATTGGAAAGATTTGTTTTGACATCCGAGAAGCTAATCACGCCTTGCAAAGTGTTATTATTAATTCTAATGGCGATGGTCATGAACAAAATAATAGTCTTCCTTGGTTATTGACGGAGCAACAGAGAAATATTGTAAAAGAGGTCATTCGAAAAATTAGGTTTCCGACGGGGTATTCGTCGAACATACAAAATATCTTAACCAAAAAAGGTGATTTTGGCGGGGTTAAAACACATGACTAGCATACATTCATTAAGGTAATTAGTAGGTTATAATATATTTTCTTATTGGTATGCATTGTTTGGAAACAAATAATAATTATTTGTTTTTTGTTATAGTATGTTCTACCTTTATCTCTCCCAGACGACTTTGACAACAACATAAAATAAATTATTTATGTACTTGGCAAATACATGAGGTAAGTATTGTTT
>CBVK0100981789.1:0-11139 GCA_900067695.1 Picea abies
AAGGATTATAATTACGCTATTACTGATTCACCCCCCCTCTCAGTAATCCAATAGGACCGCCTATGGAGCCATAGGTATGTCAAAGTTTTTTAAATATTTCATTTTTTTGCATTTTTGTATAGGAAAACAAAAATAATTTTGGATGATGTTAAGTACTAATTAGACATGTATGTGATGCAGACGTAGGTCCACGATAGTCAGACAGACTTCCATGACATCGTTGGAGGCACCAGGGAGATGAGGCAGTGGGGGGGGATGCAAAGAGAGTCCTTTAAAATGTGCAGGGAAACCTGTCTCATTTGACACAAAGGATTCCAATGATTCAGGTGGAGGATTTGTCGGAGGCTGTGCAACGACAAGTGGTAGGCGTACCCCATGCTCGGGTGTGACTCTTTCGGTGTCTCACAAATTTCGTTGTTGGATTTTATTATCTACTCACTATTGGCCCCTCTGGTAACCCAAAAGGAAACATAACACACAGAGTGTACTGCACAGACTCACCCGAGATATCTCTATGGGTGGCTGCAATACTCGGGTGTTTGCAACCCGAGACTGAGAAATATTTGAGGTTGTGCGTTGTAAACTTTATTCATTAAATCCCATATCTAGTTATGATATTCCTTTGATGCATGCATGTGGAATACTAGATCTACTTAGTTGCTCCATTTATCTAACATTCATCAATTCATCAGAAATAAAGATGCATTCATTCAGTCACATAACACAGTATTACTGTGGTTCACCCCCTCCTGGGATACATCCACAAATATTTGTCTCTCAAGCTTTATTATAAGTTAGAAATATATCACGCTGCATGTGGTTACAATCTTCACTCTTCCTCTCTCCCACAGGATCCTAGATCCTTGCGAGGCTGACTAGATCGTACCAGGCTCCTCATCCTATGATCTAACCCTCGGGATCGAGTCGCTCACTCCTTCCTTAGCTCACCAACTGAATGAGTCATACAATTCTTGTAGTTTTGTCTCTCTCCCTCCTTCTGTGTGAGTCCTCTCTATATTCTCTCTCTCATCCCTTTCTTTTACATTGCCTAAGTACTACTTATTTATATCCTCGACTCACCAACCATTACAATACAATACAAAAAACCTAACCCTAGCTTCATTAGGTCTTCCTTGCATGCACGCTTTGCATGCTTCTCTTACAGGTGTTGCTTTTCCTTCCAACTGTCTTCTGCATGATTTTCCTCCAAAAATAGCCTTTCTTCCTAGCTAGGCCGACATTCAACAGGCCCCCAACACTAAAACGTGGCTTGTCTTGAGCCACCTAAACCTTTTGTGCCTCGATGATCTCTCTTGTGAGAGCCTGAAACTTCTTTGTGAGTTCCTTTTCTTGCATTTGAGCATGCACAACCTTCTCTGTGAGTGCATTTAGTACATGCACTGCAATCTCGCCACTAATCATCTTTGCGCACTCTTCCTGAGTTTGTACCATGTTCTTCTTTGCATCTTTTGCCTGTGCAATGACTTCTTCTGCCTGCTCTTGGAGAGGTTCCATTTGATCTTGGTTCTCCTTTTTCTATGTCTACGCGACTATGAATTCTGCCTACATCTTATTCATATCCTGTGCTCCTCTAATGCGCTCAGTGATTGACATTATCTTCTTCCTCTACTTGAGGTCCTGGATAGTTGTGCTTATCCTTTCCTCTTTCTGGTCCCACTGTTGGACCTATTGATACTCTTCCAGCTTTGTCCATAGCTATGCTTCTTTCTTGAACAAGTCGACCGCTTCATGGACTTGTCGCTCTATCTCCTCCATCTTCCTTGCTGCTTCTTGCTTCCTTTACTTCTTCACCTCTGGCAGAGTGGCAGGTATGAGCCACTCTCGAAGGTTCTTGATCTCCTACATGTATTGATCGATTGTCTGCACAATCTGATCAATCTTCTATGTCATTGTGAGCTCTTCCATCTATGCCCTCTTTGGAATTTTCTCATAGGCTATGACCAATCCTTGATCCATCCTATTTGCGCAGTCCTTATTCTCTTTGGTTTTGAGCTTGACCTGCTCGAGTACCAATTCCAACACATCTCGACTGTCCTTTGTCTATTGCAGTTACGCTGTGTCCTTGCATGCGTGCGACTGTACCTCCTGTGTGACACTGACTTGTAGTTTATACAAGGCCTTGGTTGGTATCCACATCATTACCAACTGTATTTGGGCCAAATCCTTCAAGTGTGTTTGCCCCACAATTTCATCCATGTGCAACATACTAGGTGTGACGTGAAATGTTGATCTTGGATGTGTTGTCATCCGAATCTTATCATGCTTGCTCGATCCAGCCTTAGCTCTTATCTGTGATTCTGTTGAAACTGATTCTATTCCTCTTCCGTCCCTTTGTGTTTCTCTTATTTTCTCGAGGATCTGCGTCATGTGTGCCACCTCATCCTGCATCCTATCCCTTTGGTGTTGCACTTCGTCAAAGTCCTCCGTTATACGATCCTGGACCATTTGGGCTACGAGGTCCGCATTGTCCTCTGTGCCTTAGCTTTCTTATGCTCACCCCCTGTTTGTATGACTGGTCTATTGGTATGGCATTGGATTTTATTATCTACTCTTCTATTGGTCTTGAGTATATCCTGATTCTAATTGACCAACACAGATTGACCCTGGTTCAGAACTAAGAAGCTTCCCAACAAAATCCCTTTAAAAATATCGGCCCCTCTGGTAACCCAGAAGGAAACACAACACATAGAGTGTACTGTGTAGTCTCACCCGAGATAGCTCTATGGGTGGCTGCAATACTCAGCTGTTTACAACCTGAGACTGAGCGAGATTTGAGGTTGTTCTCTGTAAACTTTATTCATTCAACAAATCTACTTAGTTGCTCCATTTATCTAACATTCATCAATTCATTAGACATAAATATGCATTCATTCAGTCACATAACACAATATTCCTGTGGTTCACCCCCTCCTGGGCTACATCCACAAATATTTGTCTCTTGAGATTTATTAGAAGTTAGAAAGATATCACGCCGTGCGTGGTTACAATCTTCACTCTTCCTCTCTCCCATAAGATCCTTGATCCTTGCAAGGCTGATTAGATCATACCAGGCTCCTTAGCCTGCAATATAACCCTCAGGATCCAGTCACTCACTCCTTCCTTATCTCACTAGATGAATGAGTCATACAGTTCTTATAATTCTCTCTCTCTCTCCCTCCTTCTGTGTGAGTCCTCTCTATATTCTCTCTCTCATCCCCCTCTTTTACATTGCCTAAGTACTACTTATTTATATCCTCAGCTTACCAACCATTAAAATACATTACAAAAACCCTTACCCTAGCGTCGTTAGGTCTTTCTTGCATGCGCGCTTCGCCTGCTTCTCTTACGCGTGCTGCTTTTCCTTCTAGATGTCTTCTGCATGATTTTCCTCCAAAAATAACCTTTCTTCCTAGCTAGGCCTGCATCCAATAACCGTAGTTTTCTATCATGAAATTGATCTGGTGCCACAGGCGTATATGTCATAATTATTGTATGATCAACCATATATGTATATTGAGGGTGTTAGCCCCAATTTTGTACTATACACATCATATATATTTTTAAATATATATAAAACATGGTTCTTCGACTTTACTTATGTTACAATGTGTACATTGATGAGAATGTTTTCTTTTCTTTAGTTATGTGACAAATTCCAATCTAAAACAAAATTAGCATATGCATCAGATACATAATTAGAACTCCTAGGTATGTGATGGTAAGTAATAAAATCAAACCGTCATTCCAAAAGTCGTACCCATAGAAATCATCGAAGTAAAGTAGGGTCACACACATGGTAACTACCATTCAATTGACATACTACTAACTGGGAGTCCAGATGAACCTCCAAAGAGAGAATACCGTGTGAAATGGCATTGTGCAAAAGTTCTATAACAACGCTATATTCGACCACATTATTCGTGGATGGCCCTAGGCATACACCACTTGAAGGCACCAATAGACCCTTAGGTGAGTAAACAACCCAAGTGGTGGAAGCCAAGTTCCATGTATGATGACTGGCTTCGTCTACGAATCCTAAGTAGATCGAAGACTTTGTTGACATCTTCCAACCAAGGGAAAACTTGATAAGAAAGCTAAATATAAAAATAAAGGGAAAATATATATACACTAAATTACATTAGTATACAAAGAGTTATGCCAAATTTTGGGGCTCAAGAATAATATCTTTTCAAATAGAGCCCATTCCTGTGCTCAACCAACATGTTCCCTTCATAATATTCTAATTCATAGGCTCCTTTTCTAAGACATGTCGCACGATATAGGGACCGTGTCACATGGGTTTGAACTTGCCTGCCCCCAATGGTTCTTTGGCTTGATCATATAAAAGGACCAAGTCATCCTCAATGTACAATCGAGGACAGAAAAACTTATCGTACTGGACCTTGACACATCTTTTATTCACTTCGATAGCCATAGAGGCATCTCGACGCTGCTCATCTAGGATCTCTAGGTGCATGAGGCATTGTTAGAGATCAGAAGTGTCAGGTAGGAGCACAACTTCCAATGTAAGAGAAGGAATTTAACATTCAATAGGTAATATCGACTCTACACCGTGTACTAACTGGAAAGGAGAAAAAATGGTGGTGGTCTTGATCAAGGTTCAATATGCCCAAATTGTGGGATATAACATGATATGCCAGTCAGGTTTTCTCTGTCTGACATTTTTTTTCAAAATGGTCTTGAGAGACTTGTTCACAGCCTCTACTTGTCCATTTTCCTGGGGGTAGTAAGGGGAAGAATGATCATTCTTAAACCCCAACTTAGATGCTAGTTCTTCTATCATTTCATTTTGAAAGTGACTACCATGATCAATGAAAATCTCATTCGGGATTACGAACCTGACTATAATTTGATTGAATATGAAGAAGGTGATAATATTCTTGTCAGATTTAACTGGAGGCATGGCCTCGACCCACTTGGTAAAGTATTCTATGACCATAATAATGTGTTGATGTCCCCCAACTGAAGTTTGGTTACAATCCACAAAGTCCACCCCCCACTTGGTGAAGGGACTGACAATAATAATTGGATGGAGAGAGGTTGTATGCGAGAACATTTTCCAAGTGAACACCTAGCAGGGGTGACACTTCTTAACCGCTTCAATGCAATCTTTAAAGACACACAGACAAAAATAACCATCTCGCAAAATTTTATGGGCTGTCGCAAGCCTAGATATATGACCACCACAAGCCCCAATGTGGAAGTTGTTTATAACAAACTCGGATTCTTCGTGAGTTAAAAAATGACACAAAATATTGTCTACTCCTCGACGATACTGAGTGTCGCTGACGATAAGATATTTCTTATCTTGGTATCGTATATGCCGTTGGTCATCTCGGGAGAGACGCTGAGGGAAATTCAAAGTTTGAATATAGAGAACAATGTCTCCATACCAGGGGTCTGACGACGAGACAAGGAAAACGTGTTCATCCACAAATGAATCAACATGAATAACATCCTCGTCTAATCACGGGAAGTTGGATATTAACTCTACAAACACTAGTGATTTCTTGGATTTCACAGAAGCAAAATTGAGATCGAACTCTTGTAGGATGAAAATCCATTTATTATACTTTCCCCGTATGATACGCCTGGTAAGGACGTATTTAAATGGATTGACATCGACAACCACAATATTTTTTCAAAGCAATATATAATGTCGTAATCGTTGGATTGTGTGAACGATAACCAAAGCTAGCTTTTTGATGTGAGAATATTTGAGTTCAGGGCCGACTAAGTTTCAACTGAGATAGTAAATGACATGCTCATGGAGCTCATCATCCTCCTGAACCAACACCATACCAATCGTCTCTTCAGACGCAACGACATAAAGCAAGTAATATCTACTGTAGTCAGGAGACTTCAACAAAGGTGTCGATACCAAGTCTTTCTTCAAAGCATCAAAGGATTCTTGGGCTTGCTCATCCCAGATAAAAGGAGTTTCCTTCTTCAAGAGACGCATGAAACCCTTAGTAATATTGGCATAGTTCATTATAAAAATATGTAAAAATTTAGCTTTCCCCTGTAAACCTTGAAGTTGTCGAATAGTGTGCGGTGGAGGAAATCGAAGTATTGCCTCAACCTTTAACGGATCTACCATGATCCTAGTCTCAGAGAATAAAAATCCTAGAATATGTCCCGACCTAATGAAAAATATGCATTTATGAGTGT
Organism: Picea abies; assembly: GCA_900067695.1. Taxonomy (NCBI): domain Eukaryota; kingdom Viridiplantae; phylum Streptophyta; class Pinopsida; order Pinales; family Pinaceae; genus Picea; species Picea abies. The sequence continues at coordinate 6,193 of CBVK0100981789.1, forward strand.
TCAATCGGATGCGATAATGGAGACATATTTCAAATACTAGCCGAAGATGTTTAGGGTGATCCACTCTCTTACAAGAGTGAGCATCAAGATCATCAAGATAGGATTTGACTATATGCTTGCGATTGTGGAATGCGAAGGTCATAGCACATTGGAAGGTTGCTCCAATGTTTTTAAGGCCGAAAGGCATCTTCTGGTATGCGAAAGTACCCCAAGGGAAAATACATGTCATCTTGTGTTGGTCCTTAGGTTTAATCTGAATTTGTTTATACCCTAAAAAATCCATCCATAAAATAAAAAACTTCTCTTCCCACACACTCGTCGAGAATTTGATCGATGAAGGGTGTCAAGAAGTTGTCTTTAGGACATGCTTTTTTCAGGTCACGTAAATATATGCATAGAAGGATGGTTCCTTTCTTTTTATTCACATGAATGGGATTGGATTCCCATTCAGTCAAGGGAACCGGGTAGATAAAGCCGACATTAAGAAATTTTTCTACCTCTTCCTTAATAGCAGGGGCCTTCCGAGGATTGACATCTCTAAGACATTGTCGAACAGGTTTAACATCTGGGTAAGTTTTAATCCCATGTTTGAAAATTTGAGGGTCGATTCCTGGCATCTCTTCATATGACCAAGAAAATACATCTCGAAATTCATTGAAGAGTTCAATGTAGATCATAATTTCTTCTGGCAAACAATCCACACCGATGTGTACATTTTCAATCTTTCCAGGGATACGAGAGATATCGACTGTGACAGTAGGGGAGATACCCACCATGTTTCCTTTGACATAAATTCCATGCGTATCAAGTGGGACTATGGAGTGACTGACTATCTTGCTCAAAGTAGATCTAAAGTCATCTTGTTCGATTCTAGCAAGCTCTAGGAGAAAATAAGAGCGATGATGCATATCATCCAAAGGTTTGTCAGAACCATTCATGGCTTCAATGATAGCTTCATCCAAAGGTAAAGTATCCTTAAGGCAGTCATGTGAACAAGATGACAAAGTGGCCCACATGGGCTCCAGGACATGATCCTCCTCGTCCATCTGCGAGGTAACATGATCCAGATCGATGGAAGTGTCAAGAACAACTTGATACACAATCTCTGCTACCGATAGTGGCATGGCCATTCCATAATATGACTGACCTTCACAAGACATCATCGAGGAAGGTAGGGTCCAAGGATCATTAAAATAGGAAGTGTGGAAAGGAACAAACCTCTCTGACGAAACGAGCCTACTGGACATGGCGTAAATATGGTGAACCGATGCCAAGAAGTCAAAGGTACCCATAAGGGATGAATACATTATGACACTGTTATTCTCAGTTGACGGCTGAGAATTTTCGATCACAGGGATCGACGGTCCAAAATATGCATTGGGGCTAGCGTACACAAAGAAAAACTGGTCTATTGTTATGATTTTCCCATCGTGAGGAAAACAAAGAGTACGAAAGACAGATGATACAATTGCAGTCATAGCATAAGTCCAATTGCATCCTAGTAACAAGTTATAATTGAGGGGTGCATCAACCACCTCGATATCCACCTCTACAATCTTCCCACCTAAATGGACTGTAAAGGTAGGAATAATACCATGAGGGTAGAAGGAATGACCATCAAAAGTAGTCAACATGGTCGGATACTGAGAAAGGTTTGGAGAGCTGAGGGATTTTTAACAGACTAGGGACATCACACATGTTGCAATGCCTTCATTGACAACAAAAATTTTAATGGTATACTTCGAGTAACCCATGTGGATTTGGAATGCCACATGGTAAGGCAAGCGAGGCTTCACATTTGTGACATCAAACTTGATAACTTTCAAGCCACAAGGATCTAGAGATCCTAACATAGATAGCAAGGTATTCCTCTATGAAGGACACGTCTAGAGTACCTCCAGAGCTGACATTGCACAAGGGGTTTGACCCAGGTCCTCAACAATAGAGTAATTCTGGGTGACTCTAGCATTAGGATTTTGGGTAGAGTGCTTAAGTACTCCTTTCAGAATATGAGCTAGGGGCTCTAGTTTTTTGATATGTAAGGGCATATCCAGAGGAGGGGGAGACTCTAGACCAGGTACAATCTATGGAGAACTATAATCATGAGATCAAGTGGCTACATTAACCTCATATTTAACTATATTGATGCATAAACAATCACTGTCTTGTGTTGGTGGGTTTTAAATCTCACTCACCACATTTTTGGCATTCGAGGAGCTCGAGGTCATGTGATGGTTATGTGGAAAAGGATTAGTCAGCACGACGAGTGGTAGAGATAAAATCCTCGTAGCTTCCGTGGGTTTGGGGCATAAATGGGTAAGGTGATTGTATGTATAAATCTTACAAGGAAACTTCACCTTCCACCTTTCTTTCTTTCCCTCACCAACATTAGTATTCGTCTTCTCATTATTACCATTTTCCTTGGGTTTATTATTATTCTTTCCACCCCCACAATTATTATTACGTCCTTTCTTCTTATTCCCTCCTGGTTGTTGGTTACCATTTGGGATAGTCGACGATTGAACAGAGTTTACATCCACCGATTGAGTGGCATTAGAGGACACATACGAAGCTGGCCCTCCTGCATACTGGTTTAGAGACAAGTCTTTCAAATGGATTGTCACTGACTCTGCGGATTTCACATTGGCGGAGCCCACAATGCCATTAACATGAGGTTCGAGCTTTTGTATAGGGTCATAGTTTGACCTCGGTGCATCAGGAAGAATCTCATATAACATCCCAGAATGAGAATATATAATATCTAATTGTTGGGCTTTAAAAATCGCTTCTTCCTTAGAAGTAACCCCAAATGTAGAAACATCCTTCAAAATATAAGGCAGGAGAGATTTAAGGAACCACTCTAACAAGAATTCTGGGGGTATGTAGGCCTTGATCAACCTCTTTCATCTACGCCACTCCTGGATGTGATCCAAGATATGATTGGCTCTACCCTGACAAAACGTCGACAGAAGTTTGATGCCAACATCGTAACAAACTGACAATTGGAAGTGACTGAGGAAGACTAAAACCAACTGATTAAGAGTTCTGTATGCCCCCCTAGGTAGCTCGATATACCATTTCATGACAACTCTCGTGAGGGTGCGTTGAAACAATATTAACCAAATAGAATCGTCATTAAGGGAATTCAAAGAGAACCAACAGTGAAAGGTGGTGACGTGATCACCAGGATCCTCACCAGCCCTTCCCTCAAATTTTGGAATATTCGAAGGAAGCTTCATGGGGATGGAGGGCCATGACGGATCATGATGCACGGGGCCATTCATTAACTTAGAGAAGTCTGGCAGATTGAGCGTGGACAGAAAAGGGAGATGGGGTTGTGACATTTGGCCCCAAGTTCCATGGAAAGATTATGGTTGGGTAATTGCAGCCCATCCAAGGTTCTGGTAAGCACCATGGCCCTGTCCATGATTATAATACCCTCCTCCAAACTGATTCATGAGGGGTTGGTTGGGCACCATTCCAGTAGGAATGTTCTGATGAGGGTTATAAAAACTGCCCCCAGCTGGAGTGGCTTCGGGTTGGGGGTTTCCAAAGGTGTGAAAATTACCCCCTTCGGGTGTGAATCTAGAGGATAAAGGTGGTTTCGTCATGCCAAACATGTTGGTCAGAATCAACACAGAGGAGGTGGGTGTAAAGGATGGAACGTAAGCAGTAGCTTGTTCGCCAGGTTGGTTACTTCATTCAGAAGCAATAGGATTAGACCCGGGATTAAGAGGAGGAATGCCTCCAATGGCCGGAGTTGTTTGAGGGACATGAGTGTCACCAAACGAGAATGGAGTGTATGGAGGAGTTGTGCCCCCAAGTCCAATGCTAGTATTCATACCAGCCACTGGGACAGAGTTTGAAAATTGTGATGTGAAGTTTGACATACCATAGGAAAAAGGACTAGAGGCCATGGGGATGGACTTAACATTATATCCCGATGAGTGACAAAGAGACCCAAAAGCGTTCATGGCTATAGGTTGAGTATTCACTATAGGATGGGAAGAGGTGATGATAGGTGCCTCTGACACTACAACCATTGTGGTTGAAGGTTTTTAAGGGGTATCGTTAACTATAGTAGGTATGGGAGTGGAAGGACTCCCAATATCTTGCTGACTCTCTTCAGTACTCATCCTTGTATGATCACAAGTTTGATAAGTGGAGGTGTGTGTACCATGTTTGATAACTTTGTTCCTTTTAGAAGGAAAATACTCAAAATGCGGCGGTAACTATAAGAAGTGGAAAGACCTGAGAGGAAGATGGTCTGGCTCAACAATGAATCAAGACTCGAGATATAAAAAACAAATCCTAAGGCCAACTAGTAGTCAAAGAGCACACTAAAAAATAATAAAACGACCAATATGCACACAAACAAGATAAAGTGGCTGAAAGGGGCTTCCCTCTCTAAAGTAGGTATACCTTGCCCAAGAGGGGCCTGAGACTCCTCTGCTAAATATCAGAGGTATCATAATCAGTTATAAGGGCCCTCATGGGCTTAAAAACCAGTCGATCAGATCCCCCCAGAGAGGTAATCCTCCATAAAGGTTGTGTACTATCTGACCCTTATCTGACCTAGGGTACCTGTAGAATAGCCCCTGCAAGTAACCTATCTGGCACCTAAGTCAAGAAACTAAGAAATCATGATATAACCGATGCACAAATGAACAGTTGTAAGTCAGGTCCACCATATGGGCAAGGTAACAAAGCCCAAAACCTTGAAAGCACTGCCTCTCACAGAGGTAAGGGTACTAGCAAGATCCCCATATATGAATAGATCCCCAGAAATATATCTGACATTAAGAAGGTATCGTGGGGATATCCCTTCAACCAACCTCAAACGACCTCATGCTTAACTCCAGTGTAAGCGGAGCCTCCTGATACTACCGATTGTACAATGGATTTCTCCACTCCCTTAGTCAGACACATATGTTGATTTAATAGCCT
>CBVK0100981791.1:0-14976 GCA_900067695.1 Picea abies
CGATCTCACGATTAGGGATGTCATCATCGACGATGATGATGACAATGACAACTACACCAATGATGATCATGATGACGATGATGAAAGTGACATTAATGATGATGATGACATTGCCAATGAAAATGATCATGCTGATGATGACAAAGATGATGATGATAGTGACAATGTAGGAAGAAAATGATGATGACATTGATGATCTTGATGATGAAAATGACAATGATGATGACATTGATAATGATTGACGATGAAACTAATGATGATGATGATTACAATGACGATGGAAATATTGATCACGATGAAGATGATGATGGTGATGATGATAATGGAAGATCATGATGAATATGGAAATGTTGACGATGATGATGATGATGATGACAATGACAATGATGATGATCACAATGAAAATGATGACGATGATGAAAATGATGATAATTACAATGGAATAAAATGATGATGGAATTGACGATCTTGATGATGAAAATGAAAATGACGATGAAAATATTGATCACGATAACATTGACAATGCTACGTCAAATATTTACATTCAATAATATATAAAAACAATATCATTAAGTGAATAATAAGAATACCTTATTGAGCTCCTCTTGGTTTCAGGAATAATTTATTCTCTACCAAATATAGGGAGAACCACATGAAGGTGGAATCTCATTTGTCCCCTACCCCCCCTCACATAACTCTCAATTACCCATACCCAATAATGCATATTAATTTAAACAAAAATTGCACAAATAATAATTTATAATATAAATAAATTTTGTCCTAAAGATATTTACAATCACTTATTTAATTTATGTTTCTTATTTTTCATAAAAGTCTTTAGTAAATTAGCATACGTACATTGGTCTTCAACCCATTTAGCCATTGGACCCTCTTCTCCCAGTGCTCCATGACTATGCATCATCTCCACCATTGTACTACTTCTAGTAGTACGATGTACTAGTGGAAGTTGTTGCACTACATGGGCATCCACTACAAAAAAAGGAGTTAGAAGGACATGGTTATAAGTTATTATTATTCATATGCACAATGTTTCAATAATACAAATATCATGACTATATGTTTTACCTAGAGGAGTAGCCGACATGACCACTGGTGTTGATCGATGTTGCAGGGTTAATGTCGATGACGACGATGACATACATGATGACGATGATGATGGCAATGATTATGACAATGAAGATGATGATGACAATGAAAATGATGCGATGATGCTAATAATGAGGATGAAAAAGATTACGAAAATGGAAGATGATGATTATGGAAATGTCGATGATGACTATGATGATGAAAATGACTATGATGATGATGGCATATGATGATGATGATGATGATGATGATGATGACAAATGAGGATGATGATGATGAAAACCATGACAATGATGATGATGAAAATGACGACGATGATGATGACAATCACGATGATGATGGTGATGAAAATGACAAAAAATGTTGATTATGGTGATAACAATGACAACAATGACAATAATTATGGTGGTGATGGTGATGATGATGATATCATTGATATTACTCTTCATCCATATATACATATGTATCATCATATTCATAATCGATGTTGAAAGGATTGGCCAGATCAACATCATCATGAATTTAATTTTCAATCATAATATCATCGACAATATAATCATCGAGAACATAATTTTCATCTACTTCTTGTTGAAATTATTTGACTTCTTCATCTAAGATTACATCTACCTCATGCTCCTCTGCAACTTATTATTCTTCAATATCATCTTTTTCCAATACATTATACTTTACAGGCCTTCCTCTTGGATCATATCTAACAACGTATGACCAACCTGCTTTACCTGGAACCTATGAATAAAATACCTTCTCACATTTTATTGGAAGAACATAATTTTTTGTATCGAGCTCAAATGTACTTGTATTAACCATGGTAAGTTCATTGGCATGATCAATAACAGTTATTTCGGGATCACACTCATTCATCTATAACCTGTACCATTTGACATCGAACATAACTAACACGAAGTAATTAAAGTCACACTGAACTATAGCATTCAAATACCCATATTATCTATTTTTGGATATTGTTTGATTCCTGTCACTTGTAGAGGAAACATTAGTGACATGAAAAACTGCAGTTATCCCACTATAAAAAGTTTTCTTCTTTTCATCCAAGTTTTTGATGCAAAATTTACGACCATTGCACCACATAAACTTTCACTGTTTCAACTGCAATATGCCCGAGAAATAAAAAATGCATTGTCAACAAATAAACATATTTAGACTTAGTAAAAAATTATAAAAAAAAAACACACCATGACCTAGATTAGTATAATGGAAAATAACTGAAACATGATATGAGTGAATTATATATATGTTTTCATGTTTATCTTTTAAACCATATGCTAAATTGATTTTCCTATGAGTAATATTAGTGTATTGATTATGATGAGATTATTTAAGCAATGTAGTGATGCAGGAGCATCTCTCCACGTCAGCTAGCCAGCCAGCCAGCCACGTCCACGAATTCAAATCGCGCATTTAAGAGAGGTGCAGCCTCATTTGAAATTTGAAATTCAATGTAATTAAATGCTTAGGCTATTGAGCCATGGAAGCCGTGCCTTTGTGCAGGCTATAGATAGGATCGACTTTAATGCTAGGTCGGCTGAGATCTAGATCCAGGCACTGGACTAGACAACCATTGAATGTAATTGAATAGAGTAGGTGGACCTGGAGGGAAGCCCTTGATGAACCCCCTCAGGTAAAAGAGATTCTCATATATCTCATTTTGGTAGTTAGATGAGTAGAGGTTGAGGAGAAGAGCCAGAGAGAGCTCAGGAATAACATTGTAAAATATAGGCATTTGCCATTGTTAATACAAACAACAATTTTTCCTGCACGATATTCTGTGTTATATGGATGTCTGTATGTGTTCTTTTATATGCTGTGAATGTATGTTTGTTATGCATTTGCAGGGTTTTTTTGATTTCAGGGTTGAAGGTCTTTGAGGCTTCACACCAGGAGGGTGTGACAGAACACTGAGGGTTCTGATTGCCGTGCACATAGGATGCACTTCTGAACTCTGCGGAGTCAGAGAAAGACGTGCTGAGGCACAGGAACTGAAGTCAACAACTCAGAGGAAGAAGACCTCAAGGTTACTGAATACCTTGGAGGCAAGGCTATGTGAGAGAAGACATAGTTGCAGACATAATTCTGCTGTGAATTCTGTAGAGCTCTGCCAAGTGGGCATCGAGCGTATGCACAGTGGTGTTGAAGAAGAATTTTGCTAAGAATTTGAAGACAGAAGACAGAATCTCTGAGGAGTTCTATAGAGCTCTGCCAAGTGGGCATTCAGTTGGTGTAAGGAGTGCATAGAGGAAGGACTCGGTTGTGAGTTCGAAGAAGACCATAATCAATGAGGATTCTGTAGAGCTCTGCCAGGTGGGCATCGAGCGAAGTGCATAGGTGCACAGAGAAAGACAGAACTGTTGGACGTTCTGTGGAGAAGATACTCCGCCAGGAGGGTGTCAAGAAAGTGTGCAGACAGACACAAGCCAAAAGAGAAGAGAACTCTTTGAGTTCTGCTACCTGAAGGAAGAATCCACTGAAGGATCTTCACTGGGTTACTGAACACCCAAAAGGACTCAGCAAGGAGGTTGCTTGAGCAGCAAGACAACTAGGAAGGCATCAAATTCTCCTTCTGAGGGAGAAGAGGGACAAAATCCCCCAAGGGGTCTGAGTGTTTGCAGAAGCTCAGGAGGAACAACATTCTCATACGCGCAGCGAAGCTCAGAGTGAAGGAGTCCGCAGAGAGAAACGAAGAAAAGGTCGAGGCCTTTGGAACCTTGGAAATTCTCCCAAGGAAGGAAGAAAGCGCAAGAAGCTCAGGAGAAGCAGCGTCAGCCGATAGAATCTGGACTGTTGGTACTCACGTATAGGAGGAGCTCAGGAGGAGCCTACAGAAGGAGGAGACCGATAGCCATCGGATCTCACTCGAAAATCCCGTGAGCCGTTGGATCGGGAGGAGTAGCGCAAAGTTTAGCCTTTGGAGGAGGAGCGCACGAGGAGAACAGGGCTGAGCCGTCAGATCTGGAGCAGGTACTCGACAGCCGTCAGATTGGACAGGAGCTGCACGAGGGTTAGCCATCGGGATATCGGCACTCAGGAAATCGGGATTCCCGAGGTCGTAAGAATTAAGACTTCGCAAGTTGCGAAATCCCGACGAGATCTGGACTGTCCGTTAGCGAGGATACGTGGCGGAGATCAAGTGCCATCGGCGTTTGGCGCATCGGGAAATCAGTATTCCCGTGGGCAAGAGGTCGGGGAAATCCCAAGAGAAAACCCCGACATAAATCTGAGTCGTCTGTTTACCCAGGACAGGTGTCAAGGATCCGAAAAGAGTCAGAGAATCGGGAAATCGGAGTTCCCGGGGTCGAAGGAAACGGGACATCGAAAGTCTCGAAATCCCGACATAATCGGGACCGTCCATTTGGAAGGACACGTGGCAACCATGAGCGCCACCGGGAAAAGCCCGACAGGGAGACCATCTATCGACATATCGAGAATTGGGATATCGGAGATCCCGGGAGCAAAGAGTTTGTGCATTGCAGAATCGCGAAACGCGATTTCCTGATAAGGCATCGGAGCACGTGGGCCACTCAGGAGTCGGCGAGGAGGACAGGTGGCAGACTTTCGCGATGGTGAAAGGATCATTGACAGGTCAACGGCCGTGAACCATCGGAGGATCGGGGATCGACATATCACGAGTCCAAAGGGCGTATGCACATTGACTTCGCAAACCCCGAAACCCCGATGGGAAGCTATGTGGTTGTGGTCATATGGAAAGTGGTCACATGGACCATAGTATAGCCAGGAGGGGCTAGAGCTGACAAGGAAGGTGCGTCGGGATTCGAAGGATCGCAAGTCCTGTGGGCAGGCGCATCATGGTATCGCAAATCCTGATGAGTGGGGAACAGCTGTCAACACATCAGAGCTGAGAGAGGCGTCATAGTGGAAGCCAGCTGTCAGTGTGATGGAGGATCGGGATTTGGACGATCGGGAATCCCGTGGGTGTATGAATTTAGGCATCGTAAACCTCGAAACCCCGACGAGGGGTAAGGTAGTGGTTACGGGGTGATGGTCATGTGGACCAGGGTCTGAGCAGGAGGCTAGCCAGTGTAAAAGCGCGTCGGGAGTCGAAGGATCGTGGATCCAGAGGACGAGCGCATTTCGACATCGCAAGTGGCGAAACTCCGATAGGAATAACCTCGAAAGGAGGTAAGGCCACGGTCGCGGAGGCAATGGTCATATGGTGGGAGCTGAGCCAGGAGGGCCAGTGCGTGAAGAAAAAGGTGCATCGGAGAATCGGGTATCGGGAGTTGGAGAGGACAGAGGTTCTCGACAGCAAGAAGCGTGAAACCCCGAACCCCGATAGAGAGTTGGGGATAACCACGGTTAAGTGCAGAGGCCGTGACAGGGTAAAGAAAGGACCTGTGGACTGGGTCAGGTTTTAGCAGAGGATTCTGGCAGGGGATCTAAAGAGCCGCTTCGGCTCAACAGAGGGATTTTGAACGATCCTGTGAGCGGGTGTTGGAGGACGTAGCTCGCGCCTGCGTCATGTAGCCACCCCTTCCCATGATAGCCTACCATTACATGGTATATTACATCGATCTATCCATAACTTCATCCAATCAATATTTTTAGTGATGAATAAATCTAGTGCATCCCACTGTCAACCAACTGTAGGAAAAAAGAATAAAAATTACTAACAATAATAAATTTTAGTAATTGATGGAAGAATAAAATTTAATTAATAAGTAAAATATAGATAAAATTTAATAGTGCAAAGTATTATAGATTTCAACTACCATCTAATAATTACCTTTCACTTTTCAAGACCTCCCCTTTAAATTTGTTGATGGAGTTGACATTCCTACTGCTAATTTAGGAAGATATTGACTGATATACACCAAGGATTGATATACCATATATCCCTCCACCATAGAACCCTCAAGACATGCTCTTTGTCTAACAAAATCCTTCAATGACTTTGAGTGCCTCTCCACCATCCACATTGAGCTTGTGTGTATAGGTACACACATTTAAATCTCCTCAACTTTGTGTATGAAGTAGTGTTCCTGAGAATTGAGAAATGTCGGAGATATATACTTGTGCATTTCACACATTAGCTAGGGAATTTATCTTCTCCAATATTTTGTATCTTCTTGATGGATTTATTTAAATGAAAACCACCTACACATGATTATACAAGAAAATCATACATTTCAACAACATAGTATATAAATTAATTTAAGTAAAATAGTACATGACGACAAGTTCTGCAACAAACATTTTTCTTACCTCATGTATTTTCCAAGACTGTATATAACTTGTTTTACGTTGTTGTCAAAGATGTCAAGGAGAGATAAAGGTAGAACATACTGTAATTAAAAAAAATGACACATTATTTTTTGAAAAGAAAACAAAATTAAAATACTAAAAAGAAGTATTACCAAAATAGAAATCTATCAAAATAATTACCTTAATGAAGGTATATCGATCGTGAGGTTTTACCTAACCAAATTAACCTCGTTTCGTTAAGATATTCTTTATGTTTGAAGAGAATCCCATGGGAAATTTAATTTTCCGAATCGCCTCTCTTACAACATTTCTTTCCTTCTCTGTAAATAACCATGGAAGACGATTCTAGTCTCCGACATTTTTATTTGAATCAATCAAATCGTGCATTGCATGATTGGCTTCCTAAATGTCACTACAAATTTTGAAATTTTTTTCTTTATCATTCTTTCCATCTATTATTCTTCACAATTTTTTGGTTATATTCTTCCCGATATGCATTGTATCAAACAAATGAACTATTTGTAGGTGCACATAGTAGGGAAACATATGTAATTGTAAGAAGTAATTTTTCATTCCTCGTGGAAGCTTCCCATTAATGTCTTGATGACCTTTATGAAACATAAATCAATTAATTATACAACAATAATTTTTATATATGGTGAACATAACTCAGTACAAATAAAAATTGTAAAATGTTTTTTGCGATACATAGTTGAATTTCTTACCTTGATGATGATTTCTATTATATGTCAACTTCCATAGGTGAGGTGTCATTCTTAGTCATTTTAATGCAGTCTCTTCTTTCCCATTGAAAAAATGTTTTTCAATTGTTCGATACCTATGGTTCTTAGGGAGGAAGTTCCTACACTCATCAAACACCTCATTTCCTAAACTTATTGAATGATGAGATTTCACCCTAGGACCACAAACTTGAAATGCAAATTTACCCTTCATTTGAAGACTTGCAAGATATGGATTAATAATTTGACAGGTAATATTAGTTATATAACAAGGAATTAATATTAGAAACATGCATAATATTTTCATAAAATTATATAATATTAAAGTGTTGTAGTGTGACGTTACATATCACAAAAATGTGTTAGCCCTAGGGAATCATGAATTTTCCATGGAATTGAAATTTATTTGTCCTTATTGGTCTAGAGATGTTGTACATAATGATTCCAACCCATAAATTTAGTAGCTCGTCGACAAGAGGCTCGACATATACATTCATATATTTCACTTGGTACTTATTTACTTATTTGAAAGTACATGTAATTAATACATTGCTTATGTACAATAAACAATGCATTAATAATGAATAAGAGTACGAATGAAATGGCGCTATGTTCAAACAAATATTGTAAACAAATACCTGGAAAAATAACTGCCAACATTGTATGCTCCTTCTTTATTGATATCTGAGGATGAAGGGTATTTTTATAAAAATAATAGGCCACACTAAGTAAATATACCTGAACTCACCAAATGGATTGACACTATCATTTCCTAATGAAATCTTATCTTTACAAGGTTCTTCTTTAAAATAGACTATCTTTCTTCGATGTACCTAAATGTAGAAGCATATGTAGGCATTCGAAGAACACCATCTCCACTTATGTGACGTGCATGGTAATCCATAAATTGTGCTATGATTTCACACCTGAATAGTTGTTGCAAACATGGAATTATCAAAATATGATGAAGAAACTTGTGAGACACCTTTTTTGTTACTTGATCAATTCGATATCTACTTATTTGACATTGTGGGTATTTAATTTTCGATACATATTGTCCATAATATATAATATGATCACTAGGACATGCATCAATAGCTTGATAATACGTTCCAATATCTTTCATAATGGAAGATAACTCTCAGTATGTGTGAGGTAAATTATTTGATGGTGGTAAGAAAAATTCACCTAACAATCTACCAGATAAAAAATAACTAGTTAATGTAAATAATAGTAATCATAAATATAACATCCTTAATATATTACACATTAATTGACATTAAAAAAAAGAGAAAAAGAATTTCAACTTTACGTAGATGTGAAAAAATATATCATTACATACCTTAAGATCTATGTGAGAAAAGTGTTTGAAAAACCATTCAATACATTCAAGTTCGCTAGCAACATTATAGCTGAGAGAACATTTTTTCTTGATCCTTCATAAAGGGATTGTTGTGCCTTCTCAAGAAAAGGTATATCATGAATATCATCAAAGTTGTCATCCTCATCGATATGAGAAAATATGTCCTGGATTAATATATTTTTCCCATCATCTGGCTCAGCCATATTATTGGTGTCATATTATAATTCCATAGAATTAACTTGATCTTGATGATCTTAAATATCCACATGACCACATTCCTCAACCTGTACAACAATATTTCTACTACTACTAGGCACTGCATATTCTCAAGTGATAAACACCTAGAAGGATTTTTCTTTATAATTACAAAAATTAATCAACAAAATTAGTGTTTATAACAAATATCAAAACAACCCCATATGGGGTGACACTTGGCCCTCAAGAAACACTCGAAACACATGCGCCCGTCGTAGCTAACACCCATGGTCGCCACCCTTCCTCCCCATCAACTCATTATGCGTAGCATTCACTCAGGAAGGGGGGTAGTGCACCTACACATGAAGGAGGTTTTAATGTCACACATACAACAATAGTCAAGGCTTATTAGAGCAGGCATGAGGAAGATCAATGCCATCACTTCGGTCTTTATGGAACCTTTCCCTGTCACTTCATCTTTCTTCATGGAGGTAAAGCATAGAAATTGTTATTTCATTCTGGATTCACATTCCTCTCTTGGTCTTTCTCCCTTCTGGTGTTGGGATATTGTTCTCGTTTGTTCCTTTCCAATAGTGTGCAAACGAGGCAAGCCAAAGCATGGGATGACCTATTACTTTTTTGCATCCCAACATCATTGAATTGGCCCTTCTTAAGCCCTCTCTCCGCCCCATATCCCCTTCATCAGATATGTTGGCTCTCCCAAGTCTAATCAAAATTGGATTGATGAAGACGATGCAATTACCTACATCAAGGAATAAATCCCTTTGGTTATGCCCCAATCCCCTCTAGAATATTTCCCACACACTGCCTCGAACACTCAGGAGCCCCCGTGAAGTTTGGAACAACAACCTCAAACCGTCGACCCTGTGACATAATTGGGTGATTGTTTGGTTGAGGAAGAGATTCCTCCAAAATGGTTGGAGGAAACAAATATGCCAATTCCACCAAATGTTAAAGAGCCTCCAAAAGTTGTAGCCCTTGCACCATAGCTGCCCAATCCCCTCAGGTTCTTAGAATATCATTTGCAATTAATCTTTGAAATGCGACGAGACATGGCTAACGAACACCACTTCCAGGATATCCTCAGACGTCGTCTAGACATCTTGTTCAACTCCCTTTCAAGCGAGCCTGCCAAGCAAAGGTGCCCGACCTACTGCCAACCATTCATTTTCTCTCCTGCATGACCATACTCTCCCAATAATTAGGGTCGCCTAGGTTTTCCTACTATCTATTTTTTCTGTTCTTATGTTATCAGGTCTAGAGAGGCCACAATTACAATTTGAGTTAGGATTAGTTTTGTTTTGGCACTGTGAATAAAAACATGCTTGTCTATTTTGCAGGTCACATGTTTTGGTTTCCATTTGTATGGAAGAACAAGTGGAAAAATTTTCCATGTGTATTGCTATGAATACTCTCTAGGGAAATATATTTTTTCATATATATATATATAATATATATATATATATAATAAATTTTATAAATACATTCAATACAAAGAGTAAAATATATAATAATATTGAATAACTTACCATGGGACGATATGAGAGCCCCCCTTCAAAGTGCCCATATTTCCAACAATGTTTCTTAACTGTGTTAAACAAAAGTCGTCTTCTGTTAAAACCCTTGCATTTATTGCAAGGGCATTCAAGTTTCACATTTTCCCTTGCCTCCAATTTCTCCTTTAAGCTAACAATATTCCTTTCATTTTCTTCATGATGCATAATGTTGTTATTATTAATTGGCATTTGGATTTCCTATTACAAAAAAAACCACTACAGATGCAATATTAGTATAATATACAAATATTTTCTTACAGTACAATTGTCATCGAATACTAACCCCATTTATACGTATGGAGTTAATTAAGTCATTGTCGTCGTTGATTTACTAAATGTTTATAAGATTATTAGTCAACAATTAGTCAAGATATCAAAATTAACCATATAAATATATACATTTTTACCACATAAGATTCAAAGCTTTACTACAAGAGAGTAAGTAAATCATTAAACAATTATAAAAGAGAACTAGGCCAATATAAGCAATTGAGTGGACATGTTCATACCTATTTACTATAGAAATTAAACTTTTGTCCCCACAAGAAATAGTTGGTCGGTTATGTCATGAGTATTTAAAACAAGACAACGAGATATTAAAAATTTCTAATTTAACCTTTAGAGTACGTCCAATATCCAAGCTATATAAATCAAGAATTTTATGTGAAACAAGGCGCAGGTCATAGAAAAGATAGTATTACATGCATTGAATAATGAAAAAATGATTAATCTTTTATAGATGTCATACCTACAACTAAATTGTCTAAATCTCTAACTTTCGTCGCACTTCTAATGCTTGTTGACCACGTCAAACCTGAGTAAGTCAATGACCTTGAAATACTTTCAAACGACTATTTAGTTTTTTTAAATACCCGCAAACATTGTTGGTATATTGACGAATGTTCAAACTTCTGACGATCATTGAGAACATCAAATATGACTAGGTCAAAGTGTTATGTTGTCGGTATTTTGATGAGTGTGTGCGTTTTAGTTGGTATATGAATGAAAATTTGCATTGTTGTCAATAGAGAGAAGCATGTTTTAACTCTCATCTATATATGTACAAAATATCGAATTTGCGTTGTTATATCAATGAGCATACCTTGCTGACAAGAAGTGAAAATTTTGTTGAAATATGGCTCCTTGATGTCATGATAGCAACATAGTGAGATGTGCATTGAAAGTACAACTGAGGCAATGAGACGTGCATTAGAAGTATGGAAAACTTCGGGGAGCTAAAAAAAATGATTTAAATAGTAGTAATTTGTGATGGCACAACTAATTTAACTCATATCGTCGTAATATTTTGTCAAATTTTGACCCCATATGTATTAGTGTTAAAACCCATGGTTATGGGGCCAAGAGTGTGCAACCATTCAACACCAGAAGAATGTCACAACCAACCATGTCAATTACAAACATGTGATATTTCAGGTTATACTGACAAATTTGTAGGTGCACATTTTCACAACACCCCCGACATTTCATGGAACCACCATTGGAAATCATGATTTG
Source organism: Picea abies (assembly GCA_900067695.1). Lineage (NCBI taxonomy): Eukaryota > Viridiplantae > Streptophyta > Pinopsida > Pinales > Pinaceae > Picea > Picea abies. The sequence continues at coordinate 11,757 of CBVK0100981791.1, forward strand.
AAAATTGTTGACAACATAGATATAACGATTGAATTCTTGAGAAAGACAGTGTTGAGGTCATTTACTGCTTCCGAAATTTCCCTCCACTTTTCTATTTTACCAAATTCTTTTCTCCTTTTCTTTTCCCTCTTCTATACTTCTTCGTTTTTTCCGTTTTCTTTTTTCCCTCCTACTATCCCTTTCTAGTTCTACACTTAGTTGCATTTTTCAGACTGTGGGTTTTCGGGATGTTGGACTTACAGTTTCTCATCTCCATCTATAACTTCACATCACGAGTATAACGGACCGTAATATTGTTCCATACTTAGCCGATTTTATGATCGCAGGTTCCTAGGTTGGTCGGGTCGAACTCTCATGCTCCCATGTTCCGTGATGTACACATTACACCAAAAAGTTCTGTGATCTACATTTTGATCCCCAGAATCCCTAAACTTCTAAGTCTCATTCCGCCTATGATGAGTTCATCCGACCACCTCGCCATTCTATACTTATCCAATTTCACACCTTATACCATCGCGGACTTGCGGGTTCTCGGGTTCACAAAAATCTCAAATCATATTTTGCTCTTGTCTGTCCCCACCACCCTCACGCCCTTCCCAATGCACATTTACTATGATTTTAATGCTAATAAATTACCATACAGGTCTGAAAGGATTGTCATTAATAAGTGAAAGGCTCAAGGAGATCTCCTATTAAAACACATTAAAGCAGGATTTACGGAGGATTATATTATTCCCCTCCAACGTTCATTTTAAACATAATATGGAGCAAGGGATCGTTCTCGTCAACTTATGGCAGTAACTCGACAACATTTATGTGGAGATACCTTGAATATTTTCAGGTGTGAGTACCATAGTTTTCAGTGGTCTAGAGAATATCCCTACTACTCATCCCATTTTTCCCAAAAGGAAGTAAACTGAAATCTAGTGTAATCATAATTTGAAATAAATATTTATTAATTTTTTAAAATAGTAACCACAACCTATTAGAATTAACATTCTTTCTAAATGGATAGATGGAAATGTTTGAGTGATTTTCAAATTATTGTTTTTAATAATAACCCTAAAGATATTGCTATTAGAAATATAAATTAAATTTTCTATGTGGTGTAAATAAAACAAACATGTAAACAAAAAGAACACACATTGTTCCCTCTTGTAAGGCATTTTGGACACCCCTCGAGTGCTTGCATTCCTTGGGAAGATTTGGCAACAGAATGAACGAAGAGCACAAGGAGGAAGAAAAGAACTTGTATTATGTGTGTGGATATGAGCACCTTGGGGCATGATGGTGACATGCGAGCCCAAGGGAGCACACACCTTTCTTCCCTTGCGACGGATAACGAAGACTTGGGTTGTGTTTGGGAAAGGGTGAGACAACTTGGGCACACTAGAGAGGTTGGATGATTCCATCAACACACCCACGGAGAGTCACAATGATCGACACAAGGAAGAACACAAGGCAAGGGGCGTGCACCCAAGGATGGGGTGTGTCGGTCCAATAGATGCAACAATTGATGGGTGAATGGGCTTGCTTGGATGCACTAGGTCCATGGAGGGGCACAACGGTTCGGTTGAGTGTGACGATTCACGAAGGGGCACGACACACCCAAAAGACATGATGTTTTTCACAAGTGCCCTTGGAGTCCCTATAAGATCAAGGGCACACAACCAAATGAAGGCAAGAAAAAGTGAAAGCAAGAGACATGGCACTATGAGGCCGGGCACACAAGTGGGGCGCACCTTAGGCTAAGGCAAGGAGGAGAAACACAAAATTTTTTGGTGTGATAGAACTACAAGTTTGGAGAGTTTTGATGTGTAAGGTAGACTCATGAGACTCTACCCATCTATGTAACTGGGACGATAATGCCTTATTTGTAAATATTTTTTTATGTTTTGCAATATAGTAAACGAAGTCGGGTATTAGGCACCATTGGTTCCGCCCACACTATATGTGTGTGTCTTGTGTTCGCATGTTTTATGTTGTATTCCAAATTGACTATGTGTTAAAGAATGCTAACAAATGTCTAAGTATACAACTTTGTTGCATAGAGTAAGAATGTGACTTGTTTGTAGAAGAGAACAAAGTATGGGTATGCTCTAGGTGAAGAGGCATAGTTTGGGTGAAATATCATTGGTTGAGCCAAGCTGCCAAGTGAGAATCGCCGTGGTGCCACACATCCATGAGATGCCAAGGATGGACTTGGGCATGAATCTTGGGTGTGTGACACCTCCCAAAAAATGGCATAAATTTGGATCTATCACTCTGTATCTACATCTATCAACATATGCTTTCTAAGCTAATGTGGAATTGCCATGAATATAGGTGCTTATAGTATTGTGAGGCTTGCCTTCTTGTGATGAGGTTAGATGTATTCAGCATGAATCAACCTCATGAATATTACAGGGTTACAACGTTGTGTTGAGGAGGCAGGGTTACAATGTTGTGTTGAGGAGGCTCGCCTCCTTGTGACGAGGTTTGATGTATTTAGCATGAATCAACCTCATGAAGATTAGATGACGTGTGTCTCAATGTTTTTTATCATGATCATCCTCATAGTGTGACAAAATCTATTGTAATGAAATCTATATAAGTTGAGATTAGATGCAACCAACATGTTATTAAAATATAGTTTGTGAGAGGTTATTAATGTGAAAATTTTTATGGTGAGACCTCACATCAACAATATTTTTTTTTTCACACATGATGAAAAATTTAAGCAAAATCCAAACTTGTTACTTCCATTGCCAAATATTTGTGAATTCCATTGAAATAAAACTTAATACATGATTAGTATGTTTCATACCATCTTAATCGATTCACTACTGAAGTCTTATTAATTGTCGGTATAAAAAGATTACTAAACCGGTCTTCTTCCAATTCATCAGTTGAAGAAAAGTTGTGGGTGAATGAGTAGTGTTATGATAATAGGATGAATTGAAGAAAAGTTGTGGGTGAATGAGTAGTGTTATGATAATGGTTTGATTCCAGAGATTTAAGATTTTGAAAACCCTTGTTGAGATTACAATTCATGTATCACTGAGAGAGGGATGTACATCATTATTAGAATTGCATCCATAGATGGAATGAATTACTTTATTTTTGTGAGATACAAATTGAAAAAGTAGCTACAAATAAGTAATTTGAATATATAATTAGATTCCTTCCTAAATAACAGTGAGTTTTTCTATGGGATGTCAATTTTGCAGTGGCCATATTT
>CBVK0100981792.1:0-14554 GCA_900067695.1 Picea abies
TATATATATATATATTAATTTGTGGATCACCTTGCATCTTATTTCACTATGTCATTGTCTATTGGCATTCATCCTCTAGAATTGGCGTTAACATGGCGTTGTTATTGTCTACTTGCACTTGCATTCATCTTCTAGAATTACCCTTTGCAATAGAGGCATATCTAATCAATTATTAATGTCTCGTTACTAAAATCACTAAGAATTGCTATTTTCAAGGATTGTACTACACTTGTGTATATTTGATTTAGTAGCACTAAATCTAGTATCCATTTTGACATTTGCTATGGCCACATTCCTAAATCGGAAGCTACAACAGGTTGGAAATCTAAATTCTGAAAACAACCTATGAATTTTATTCGGATAGAGAAATAAACAAAAAAAAATTAATCTTTTTATTTTGGTACAACTTCCAAATTATAAACATCTACTTTTTATATATAATTAATTTTTGAACGATTTTTTTAAGTGGATAATAATTTTAAAAAATAAATCAAGTTATTCATATTTTACCTTTACATATATAATGATTTAAAAAGATTATCTATTTTCATATAAATAGAGTATATGGGTCTTTTCTTCACAAAAGAAAATCATAAACATTGTAATGGCAATATATTCTTCATGTTCACAAAAAAAAATCGTAAACATTGTAATGGCAATATATTCTTCATGTTCGTTCATCCTGGTTTTTCTTCCCTAGAGTGGAGAAAGTTAAAGTTAATATCACTAGACAAGAAAAGGTCGTTGGCACACTTATGTGTGTCACTTGTGCAATGGTCTAAATATGGGTTGGTTATAAAAATCTTATCACATGGTATAAAAAGCCATCTAATTACATTCAAGTGTATGCCTAATAATGTTGCATAGGGCTCCATCTTGATATTTGGAAGTATGCTTGTCATGTCTACATGGTTTTTCTTTTTGGTGAAAGTTAGGTGTATTTTCATTTTTATATATACATATTTTAGATGGAAAAAAAAGATCTAGGTGTTAACTTCCCTGGAGGGATTAAAAAAGATCCACGTGCTACCTTATAGAGTTTAATGAAGGTTGTGTTGATGCACATCTAGGTTGTATATATTTTAGCGTCACATACATCAAGAAACAAGACTCTATACACATATAGATTTGATGATGTTGATTGAAGAACAATTAGCTCTATCCGTGAAGAAGTTTCTAGCTCAATTATCATTAACAACATTGACGAGTCTTATTGTAGCAATAGAGTTTGGCTTAATGGATGTTATATGTGATGTAATGTACCCATCCCCAAACTGGGTCACATCACTACTAAAATGACTTAATGAAAATCTCTGATACTAAATTTAAATGCAGAAAATAACAAATATCATGAAATTCAAGTTCATTTAGTTACCCATACTCAATAAAAATGTAAATATAATTACTCTTACTGTACACAACAACAACTAAATACATAAAACAACACTCAACCACATAAACAGGGATTAAAGTGCATCATTTTGCTCACAACAAACAATAATAACCAAATATATTTTAAAGTGAATTGCACAACAACTATATAAGCATTATACACGCATGAACACCAAAAATAACAATACTTATCTCATAAAATGTGTAGCCCGTTGTAGCGGATGGAAGTTCCTCCCAATCGTAGTCTTGTTGTTCTAGTTCTCAATAACAAGACACCCTGAGATGCGTCTATGAATCCAAAAGAGACGATGGTCCCTAAGGCTGGCTAATGTCCCCCTCTCAACAGTCAAAACTCATAGTTAATTCCAGTCCACCTACTCTATTCTCCTCAACCATCATAATCCAAGGGATGGAATCCCACTTCACTGCTCACAGTCCCTCAAGACTTTCCACTCCCTTCCAGGGCTTCCAACACAGGTTGGACAAGAATTCTATTTGTTGGGGATTTAAGAATTCTACAGTTGCAACACAAATTTGCTCAACGGCCAAAACACATGTTTCCTTGACGAATTTTGAACAACTCCTTACTCCTAGACACACAACTTCTTTCTCCATGACATTATAGCTCCAAACAATAGATAAACATGCCCACAACAACTACCTTCAAGCTTCAATACTCATAACTCCATTGCTGGCCAGAAAAATCCATGTAAAAACTGCTCTATAGGCAAAAACGTGAATGCATAATTTTGGTCTCCCCCCATATGAATTTCCTCCCTTTTTCTTTTTTGCTTGAATTGTACTCTTCCTTAAGCTGATTGTACTCAACCCCCATGCTCTCAATAACTATGGAAAATGATTCTCACACCAACCCTTTTACATGAATTTAATGATTGGGCTCTAGAACACTCAACAACTAATGAAAAGTTCATGGTAAGGATAATTTATAAGGAAATAAGAAACGGGTTTTGGTTTAATAGACATGGGTAAACTATCCCCCCCCTCTTTTGTGGATACTTATCTCCCAAGTCTCTATCCCTGTCCATCTACAATTGACTATACATTTATTCATTGTATTTCAGTTTACATCATTTACATATTGGCTCTCAGCCATGCATCACATTCACAATATACATCGCTTAGCTCCCGATCACATACTACATTTACAATACATATCGCTAATTTTGGGTTTGAAAACGGGGATGTTACATTCCCCTCCCACTACAAACTACATCGTCCTGAGTGCACATAACCATACAATTTACACATTGACATATATAAAAACATTATATCAAAATATTTGATAATTCCGCAACTTAATAACTCACAGAACAATTCAAACCAACAAATCACTTTTCCCCTCAACCTACACATTGTTTGGACAAAAAAACTCAGAGTTGTGGCTCTGGGAACTTCAGTTGTTGAAATGGAGTCTTCATTTACTTATGTACAAATTTACATTCAATTTTCTTAAAAAATTTCAAAACTTTGCGGGTATGCTTCCATCATGGCTTGTTCGTGCTCCCATGTAGTGTCTTCAGGACCGTAACATGTCCATTGAACCTTTACCAAGCCAATGAATTTGTTCTTGAGCAATCTAACTTTCCCGTCTAGGACGTGCACTGGGTCCACTCAAAAATCTCCTTCGTGTTCCCCCTGGATCACATTCCAATCAATCACATAATTAGAATCAGGTACATACTTTTTTAATAAAGACACATGAAACACGTTATGAATTATGATGGACGCAGATAATGCTAGCATGTATGCAACTAGTCCTATATTTTCTAAGACCTCAAAAGGCCCACAATATCTCACTGCCAACTTTGAGAAACTTCCTAGTTTCAACGATCTTCTCTTGGCTTTAACTTTTAAAAACACATGCTCTCCCACTTTGAATTCTCTATTTGTTTTATTTTTATCGGCATATCTCTTCTTCCGATCTTGTGCAACTTTCAAAATTTTCATGATATTTATCATATATTCTTCCATTTCCTTTAACAACTTGGGCCCAATCACGACTCTGTCTGTTGGGTTATCCCAACTTGTATATTGCATTTTCTACCATATAATGCTTCAAACGGGCTCATCTTCAATGATTCATGCTACCCATTATTGTAAGTAAACTCAACTAAATAGATATAGTCCTCCCATCTAGAAGGCTTGTCCATTACATACATTCTTAACATATATTCAATTATCCGATTAGCTCGGTGGGTTAGCTCAAGTGGATGAGTGTCTTTGTTTTCTCGATTGAGGTTCCGGGGTCGAATCCCTGGCCAAGAGATTTTTTAGGACCTCATTTGATGTACCTACTATGTTAGGCCCGTAATCAGGTTGAACATTTTACCTCATTTACCATTCACGAAATGTGGGGAAGTACTCGAGGGTTTCCTGTGTTGTATTCCCAGGGAAAAAAATATTCTATTATCCGATTAATCCTTTCTGTCTTCCTATTTGACTCCGGGTGATATGATTTACTAAAATTTAGATTGATCCCAAATCCTCTAAATAAACCCTTCCAAAAATTGGAAGTGAACTTAGGATTTCTGTCCGATGCTATTTCCTTAGGAACACCATGTAGCCTAGCAATTTCTCTCATATAAATTTCTGCAATATTGGTTTCTTTATGAGTTACTTTCACAAGAATGAAATATGAAACCTTTGTAAGATTTTCCACCACTACAATGATGGAATCATGTTTCCTTGTTGTCCTAGGAAATTTGGTAATGAAATAAATAGTAACAACTTCTCATTTACATTTAGGAATGGGCAAGGGCCGCAACAATCCTACTGGATGTCGATGTTCGACCTTTACATTCTGACATTCCATACATCTGGTCAAATAATCAGTGGCATCTTTCTTCATACTAGGCCAAAAATATTGGCCTCTTAGAGCTATAATAGTTTTCTGGTATCTTGGATGTTCGACATATGACACATTATGCATCTCCTTCAGAACTAAATTTCTCAATTCCTGAGAATTGAGAACATAAAATTGGTTTTGAAATAAAAAGATTCCATTATCTTCCAGCTTATAATCCTTATATTTATATTGTATATCATTTTGTTGTAAGTTTTTTTGACTTGCACATAATGTTGATCTTCTATTACAACCTCTAGAATTCTATCTTTTAAATTCGTCTTGTACATACTAATGGTTGTATCATGCATTTTATGCACCCTTCTATTTATTGCATCAATCACTTTGTTCTATTTTTCCTTTATGTGCTTGATGTCAAATTTGTATTCGCTAAGAAATTCCAACCATCTAGTTTGCCTAGCATTAAGTGTTGATTGTTCAAACAAATATTCCAGACCATCATGGTCCATCCTTAATTCAAATTTTATGCCCATGAGGCAATGCCTCCACATTCTTAAAGTAGGTAGTATGGGTGTCAACTCTAATTCATGTGTAGCATAATTTATTTCACGCTCCTTCAATTTTCTAGACTCATAACAAATCACATGTCCATTTTAAATAAGAACTCCATTGAGACCTTCCTTGCATGTATCTATGCACACAACAAAATCCTCATCCGAATCTGAAACTTTTAAAATAGATGTAAGGCCTTCATTTCAGGGCCCAATAAAATAATAAATAATTCCTTATCTCCTATTGAATAACTACAATAATGTTTAGAATTTTCTTTCATGACTTTTTTTTTTACCAGGAATAAACTGATAAATAGACATAATAACAAATTAGACAACATAATAACACCAACAACAATGTCATAATAACGACAACATAATGATAACATACCAACTGGTAAAATACCTACCTCCACCTGCAGGTTGGTTCATTTAGCCCCTGGTTCACTTGTTCTTGTGCTTGCCCAAACTGCCCAATTGAATATTAACCTCCCAACCAACTAGGAACAACCTCTCTGACTCCCTAGCTCCTGGAATCCTTGTGGTTTCCTGACCCCCAAGCCCAAAGTTCCCAGCAATAACAATTTATTGTGAGAGTTCCCAAAACATTTTTTTCTCCCCATTTTCCTCCTCCTCTTCCACCTATTGCAGAATTTTCCAAAACAAAATGAGACCCCTCCTCCAAGTCTCCTTCCCTCTTCCTTATCCTTCCCTCTCATTCAATTCCCCAACTACCTTATCCCCCTCATTAATTCCTCAACAACCTTATCCCTTCATTAATTACTTCACCTCAATGTTAATAATAAAATAATAAAAGACTTATTGAATTTATTTTAATAATTAATTAAATTTAAATTAACAACTATTAAAATTAAATAATCAAATTGGGTTGTTGCATACACCCAACCTTAAAGAAAATTCGTCCCGAAGTTAGAGTAATTTACAATACAAGGGTAATGACATATGATTCATACATCCACATCAAATAAACAACATCATCAATTTAAAACACTTATACATACTAGTGTACATGTGCAAGGCATGCATGTGTAGTTAGCACATACATGACTCACACATGTACTAATGAAGATAATTATCACAACTAAAGTAATTCTTGTATGCATCCAATCCAATCAACAAGATCATTCATTTCATAAAAGATAATAAACCATTTAAAATGTTCTTGAAATCCCTCAATTACAATAATTTAGCACAATCAACATTCACTTAGATAATTGTAGTTCAGTTAAGTAAATACAAACATACATATGTACATATTTTTTAAAAATGAGGAAATTAAGAAATTCTACCATAATGCGAAAGCCCCACACACTCTCAACTACTTCTAGTCATCCTTCCTCCCTAAACTACTTCCATCTTCCATCCCTATCCTTCCTCTGGCTGGACCGTCTTGGAGTGCTAACTATATTGACCTAACTCCAGATAGAACCTATAAGCGGAAGTGTCAACTCTCTTGACCAAGCTTCCCTGACAGACAACTGACAGTCATCATCACATGTCTAGGGGAGCATGAGCTAACACTGTCCTCCCATGACTCCAGGTTTCAGAGGATACAAGGTGGGAAATTCTTCCACCCCTCCTAATAGAACTAGGGTCAACACCCTACCATGGACCATACAATGGCATTGTGTTGTTGGGAATTTTGTCATCGTATATTCAGTTTCAGGCAATCTTGCCACCTGAAAAACCTACACTTGTCCACACATCATAGCAATGCATTTGAACCAATATAATTTCACATACAAAATTCATACCATACTATTTCCTGGTCGATGTTCACGAACACAAACCCATACATATCCATTGATTATCATCATGTAAATGCATTTAATCATAATCTCAATATGGTATCCACATACCAACAACTTTAAATGTCAAAATTTTCAAGTTAGAAATAGCTTGCATAATATCCATCATAATTCAAATAATGATAAACATTCATAGAATTGACATTCACCTGGGTCCATATGTCTTAAAATTTCAAGTGTATCATTAAACTTTTCTCAGTTAATAGAAAATAAAATATGACTAGGCCTTAAGTAATTCTAGTTGTCTAAGTCAAAAGGGGCATTACATCCTCCCCTTGGCTTGGGTTATCTGACGACATTTAACATATAATATATGAGAGAAAATCCAAATAAACTACCAAGACTAATAATTTTAATGCAAATAACTGATGCATTAATTAATTTAAATATCATGTAAACTTCCCTGCATCTGATTTCTGGTTCATCTGCTCATGATTGGGGTGTTGCATTGTCTTAGATTGCTAACAAGGTGTTAGATATTAATCCTGAAAAGTGAAGAAAATTGGTAGGCAATTCCTTAATTCATATGACTAGAAAATCCTATATCTTGAAAATACCTTTCCAACGGTATACAGAACGCATGAAATGGACACACGGGTCAAAATTTATGTCCAAAATACGAACAACAGTCTGGGAGGTCTTGTCCCTTATCGAAGGAGTTAGTGGGGACTCCTACAAATGGCATCGGAGGAGTTTGAATGAACTCCCCCAATTTGTATCGGAGGAGTTTGAAAGAACTCCTTCGATTTGAATCGAAAGCTGAATTATGACCCTTCCAGGTGAATTGAAACTAGTCTTGGGAACAATTTTGGGGAAAGTCGACATTTGTGAAAGGATCGCCTCCAGAAGCATGATCAATGGCTCATAGTCATTGAATTTGATTCCATTCTTTTATTATGCTTGGGTAAAGAATATTTCTCCTTTTGCTAATTCAAATTTATACTTGGACTGTGTTTTCATTGACTTGCTTGTTTCTACAATATCCACATAGTCATTGGCAAGGGAATGCTTTGAGGCTGTGTAATATCCCAGCTAAATTTTTTTTTGTTTTTCTTGGTTTATATAGTGTAGAAAATTTATCAAACAGTTTGAAAATGGCTATTCCAACACCAAATTCAAAGTACTTCTACTTCTACTAATAAATATAATGAATATGAAATGGAAACTCAAATAGCTATGATAATAACAAGTTTATATCAATTGAGAACAATAAAATCCACAAAATAAAACAACATTAGCAACTTGGAACTTGGTATATTTCTTGTTGTAAATTTCTTGGTAAATACAGTCATAGCACTGCCTACGGATAGTTGTAGCTTGCCCAATATCCTTCTTTACAACAAATAATATCTTCTTATCAGTGGTAACAACAAATGTAGATGATGGAAACGCCCCCTTTCAGCAGATATGTCCCCTGTCATAACCCACTCGACTCCTTGCTGCCACAACCCAGTCGACGACTTGGTTTCTCATTCCCATGACTTAAATTCGACCCATAGAGGTAATGGCCTCCAACATGATAAACTTGGTCATAATATGGAAGAGTTCAACCCTACAACAAGTGCTCAACCAACCAAATGAAAGGTTTGACCAACAAGGTATTTGTGCTACCCAGATTCAAGAAATGCACCCAATCTAGTATGAAACTCGGTCGACACTCCCAGATCTCATTCGTCTTTAATGAAATCAGCTCCTTCAAAGAGATTCAACTCACAATCTAGCGAAAATCGACCTCACAAGGAGAAATTCGACCCAAACACTAACCAACTCCATCGTTACAAGAAATCAGCTACAAAATAGAAATATCAACCACAAACTATGATCTTCACTACCAAAGAAGAAAGATTCAACCACATTGAAGCATGGTGAAGAAATATATGTGATATCTTCCCCAAATGACTAGCTAGGGTGGATATGTTGCACCACTGAAACTAATCTCTGAAATTTCCCTTAGTGTTTCCATCCCGAGAGTTTGCAAAGCCACAAAGAGTTCTCTCAAATTATTTTTATAAAATCACTAGCAAGAATGAGAGAGGGCATCCTCTTTTTCCCCTTTTATTATTTGGTTGACTCTTTTGTGACCATTTTACCTTTTGATAAGTTTAAGTGACTTTTCATCTTCTCAATAGTCACTTAGGTGCCTTTTTTCTATTTACTCAATGTCACCATTTAAAATTAATTAATTCTTGCTTTGATAACATTAAATAAATAAATAATTCTCATTTTGCATACTGACTATAGAGAACATGAATTACTTAGGCTCCATCTCCTAGAGGACTCATTTGGGAATGGACATTACAATCCTCCCATGTGGCATCCTCTGTTAGTAAATCTCACCATATGATGAGGTACTCTCGGATCACCCTGTTTCTCAACCTTTTCTCTCTGACTTCCAACACCTCTTTAGGAACCAACACTAGTTGTCCCTCCTCGTCTAAAGGAGGCAACTCTGTCGAAGTCATGACTTGTTGTCCCAATTCCTTTTTGAGGCATGAAACATGAAATACATTGTGAATTTTTCTTCCCTCCGGAAACTCCAACTCATAAGCCATCTTTCCAACTCTTTGAATCACCTTGTAAGGTCCATAAAAACGTGGCTAAATCTTCTCTACTCCACTTTTCTTTGGGGAATACTATCTATATGGTTGTAGCCTCGAGAACAATAAGTCCCCCACTTCGAAAGTGTGCTCAACCCTGTTCTTGTCTGCATATACCTTCTGTTGATTCTGGGTTGTCTTTAGATTGTCCTTGAGAGATTTGAGTATATCTCGTCTCTCCTGGATCCAGTCCTTGGCTTTGGGAGCTTTGCTATCCCCAAACACTAGGTTGACAAAAGAAGGAGCATCATAACCATATAATGCTCAGAATGGTGCCATGTCAATAGACATATTATAAGTGGTGTTTTAGCAGTGTTCTCCCAAATGAAACCACTTAACCCATTCTTTTTGTTTCTTGGATGCATAGTTACATAAGTACCCTTCTATCTATTTGTTCACAATCTCTGTCCATCCATCCGTCTAAGGGTGGTAAATAGTGTTCACAGTCAATTCTGTGCCAACCATTCTGAATAACTCCTACCAAAAATCACTAAGAAACATGTTGTCCATGTCACTGACAACATACATTGAAAACCCATGGAGTCTAAATACCTCATTGAAACAACTTTTCTATCTATGTTAACTTATACTCGGAGGATATGGCATAGAAATTTTAAAATTTGGTTAATCGGTCGACCACTACATATATGCAATATCTTCCTTGGACCTTCGGTAAACCAGTGATAAATTCCATATATATGCTTTCCCACTTATGCTCTGGAATGGGAAATGGATGTAATAATCCAGCAAGATGGGTCTACTCTGACCAGTTCTGCTGAAAATTCACACACTCTCTTACGTGTTTCATTACATCATCCTCGAAGCCCTTGCAAGTGAACCTCTCCCTGATGTGCCTGTAAGTTTTGAAGTATCTCGGTTTCCCTACCAATGGTGTGTTGTGCATAGCCTCCATGATCTTCTCCTTGAGTGTAGATTCTGGAACAAAGTATATATGGTAATTGTAGTAGATGATGTCATCGACCACCTTCTACGGGTCATCCTGCACACTGTGATCCATCAACTCACAAGCGAATTTGTTCTTGGAATATTCCACCAAGAGTTGAGATTTCTAGTTATCCAAAACCTCTGCAAGGGAAAACACCTATGGTCTTCTAGAGAGAGCATCTGCAACTGCATTCTTTTTTCCCTTTACATACTCAATGTCGAAATCACAGGCCTACATTTTCTAACCCATTTTTGTTTCCTTTCAATCAAGTGCTTCTTCCATAGAAAGTTCCTCAAGTTGTTATGGTCTGTCTTAACCAAAAAATTTCCACCTACCAAGTACTATCTAAACTTCGCCAAGGCATGCATGATGGTGAGAATTTCCTTATCATAGATGGAGTGGAGTCTCTATGACTCTATGAGATTTCTTCTCTCGTATGATATCATATGCCTCTGTTGCATCAAAAATTCTCCTATCCCCTCACCCGATGCATCGCACTCAAGCACAAAAGGCTTAGTGAAATCATGAAGTTCTAGAAGTGGATAAGTGCTCATCACCTCCTTCATATTGTCAAGTGTCCTCTGGGCCTCATCTGTCCACCTGAATGCACCCTTCTTTGTTAGATCTGTGAGTGGTGCAGCCAACTATGAAAACCCTTTAAAACATTGCCTATAGTAGCTGCAAATCCCAAAGAAACCATGTAAGTGTGAAACATTATTTGGAAGTGGCCAATCCAGTATTCCCTGAATCGTTTCTCTGTGCACATGTACCCCTTGAGCACTAACCACATGACCCAGGTAGAAGATCTCTGTCATGCCAAACTCACATTTTGGCTCCATGGCATATAGTGATTCATCCTCCATGATACCCAGAACCTCCTCTAGATGTCTCAAGCGCTCCTCCCATATCTTGCTATAAATCAAGAGATCATCAAAGAATACCAATAGAAACTTTCTTACTTGTTTTTTGAAGATGTGATTCATGCAAGATTGGAAAGTAGTGTTGATATTATGGTAGCTGCGGGAGGTATTTACCTTCATCTGTGAGTCTGACGAGAATAGAAGACTCTGAGAAGCAAGAGAAACCCTAATAAGTTGGCTAATAACCTTAGAAGTCTTGTCGGCTCAAGAAGATAATTTATATTAGGTTATTAGCCTCCAAGAGAAGAAGTCGGCCATAATTAATAATAATATACTGAACAGACATATACCTAGAAGGAGAAGTTGGCCCAACAAATCTGGCAGAACCACTATAAATATAGGGTGCCAGTTCTCATTTGACACATCTCAGAATCGTAGAGCAACAACTGGTGCACACGTGTGGAGGAGAGCTGCAGGTGCAGCTGCTGCACAACCAGTTTTCAGTGTTGGCTTGGACTATCTCTTGGCTAGGGTTTGGACTATCTGATCAACTATTGTTGGTGCGCTATCCTTTGAGGAAGATGCGCTACAACTTGTTTGGATATCTAGCCTATGGTTTGCTTCTAGAGTAATTCTTAGTCAAGGTTAAGGTGCTCGGAGGGTGGCTTCGGCCTATGTTTGGGTGACGAGGGTATCATCAATGGTAAAACGAGCACACAATCTTCTATATTCTAACAGGTTATGGGCCCACACCTCCTTCATTTAGTCTAAATGCTGGAAGGAAACATAGCCACTATGATATTGATCTTGCTGAGGAATTGCCGCTAGGGTTACTGGCAGAAGTAGCTTCCAAGACACTGCCGCTAGGGTTACTAGTAGGAGAAGTTGCAGAAACCCTAAACCTATTGTTGAGGCACCTTAAGTGAATGGATTGACCTATTCTCCAGATATATCAGTGCGCTCTAGCCTAGCGCATCTCCTGATACTCTCAGCAAGCCAAGATGTGAAGTTTGAGTTTGTGGTCAAATCTAGGGTTTGACCAAATCAAAGCAGCCATGACTTATTCTATGAAGTCAGAGAACAAGTTAGAAGGAGCCTCTAACTTCAGAGTGTGGAAGACAAGGATTGACCTCATCCTTGCCAAGACTAAAGTGTTGGATATCGTGAAAGGAAAGATCATGGAACCAAAGTTTGAAGAAGGAAAAGAGAAGGAACCACATAATGTTGCAGTTATGGAGAAGTTCAAAGACAGTGACATCAATTCCATGAGTATCATAGTGGACTCTATAAAATACCACTTGATACCCTACATCTCCCATGTTGACTCATCAAAGAAGATGTATGATGCCCTAACAAACCTCTTCTCAGTCAAAAGCATTGGACAAATAATGAGTTTGAAGAATGAGCTCCGTGACATGAAGATGAATGATGATGACAACATAACATCATACTTTGTGCAAATCTCTCAGTCAAGAGATCAACTACAAGCTATTGAAGAGATCATTTCAGAGAAGGAATTGGCATTTCAGAGAAGGAATTGGTAAACATAGTACTCAATGGTCTTCCCAAGACATGGGATGCATTTGTCGCAAGCATGAACACAAGGAAGGAGTATCCTACATTTGAAGAACTTTGGACTTGCTGTGCTCAAGAAGAATCTAGGATCAATGAAAAAGAGAAACCCCAAAAGAAGTACGATGATCAAGCCTTCACGACAAGATTCAAGAATTTCAGGAACAAAAGGAAGTTTGGTTCAAGGAGGAAGCCAAATAAAGAGAAAGACATTTCAGAAGTACAATGCTTCAACTGTGAAAAGTATGGTCACTACAAGAATCATTGTCCTGAGCTAAAGAAAAGGAAGGAGAAACACAAAGCATCAGTTTCCGAAGAAAAGGAACCCACGAAGAAGACTAAGAAGGATGGAAGAGACTTCTTCTTCTGAAGGTAACAATACAAGTTACATCAAACAAATCATGTGGAAACTATTGCAAGATAAGCCGAATAAATCATGAAGAGACTTAGAAGAAGCAAAGACAGAAAGAAGTTAGCAATCAAGAGGAAATTGGAGAAAGACTTATGACATTTTGTAGAAGACAACAAGATGGAAGCGTGGAATCTGTTATACAGAGAGAGCCAATTATATATTGCAGAAGACAATAAGGATGCATACATAAGCATGGACTCCATTAGATGGAGGGAGGTGATTATATGCACTCATACATGAAGCAAGGATTAGGAGGGAGCTCATCCTATGATCCTTGGAATATGTTGAAGTATACGTATCCATGGTAGGAGCCATGAAAGACAGTATGTGTCCAGTTCAACCTCAGAAGAAGTCTTCTTCAAAGAGAATCCTTAAAGTATCCCTGGTTGTCCATTCACATCCGTGATCCTATGATGAAAGGAAAAAGTGGAATCTTTAGGGCATGGAATCTATAAGAAACTCTATGGACCCAAGAGCTAAAGAAAAACATGAAGAAGAACATGAGGATTCCAATAAAGAAAGAGGAACCAGAACAACCAGTCATTGTATCAAGAATCACAAGATTACCAGCCTGATATGAACTCACTAAAAGCAATCAAGCAGAGGAACTGAAAGTCGTGATGAAAAACAGTGTATGGAAGACTTATGAATGAAAGCATTGTGAGATCTAGAACCAAAGGTTCTCCCAGATGGAGGGAGAAGACTATGATGATTACTTGTTCCAGTACACCAGACATATTACTACATGAGTCATTATATCATCTGCAACATCCATGAGTTGTAAGTTCTACATTAGATGAATGCAAAGAATGTTCTCCAGAGAAATTGAATAAAGAAGCGTATGAAGAGCAATCTCAAGACTTTGATGCATACCAAAAAAGGATTCTTGTATGCAAATAGAAGAAGATAACTTGGTGGAGAACCTCCAGTGCACAACAGAAGCATGGTGAATATTTCCTATAACATCAAGATGACTACTCAGTAGATCATATCTCATGATGACAGAAGAAGTGCCGCATAGATATGTTCCAGTTTTCCAACTATGATATACTCTATTGTTCAGATCTGCATGAACCCTTCACAGTGTTCCAGACTAAAGTAAATTTAAAATCAAGCATTACATTATCCATGATGAAGTCCAGAAAGGAGAAAATGATTTTCCAATACATATCTCCATAGATGAGCAGATAAGAAAACATTTTGGTAAAGCTTCTATCCAAGATTAAAGAGTTTGCGTACTCAAGCTAGAGCTCATGGAAACAACTTCCTTCTTATTGAAAAAGGAAGAAATGACTTTTCAAGTCAGGAGGGAGCACTGAAAACATTATTGAAGACATTCATTTTCAAGATTGAAAAATAGTCCATCTTGGACAGATGCTTTCCTTTTTGGAAAGTGGATTGAGATTTCTGATGGACAATCACTTCCCATTGTGGTTAAAATGGGAAGTAGTATGATTGCTAATGTATCATAGACAATGATTTCCCATTGTGGTTAACATGGGGAGTGGTCTAGGGAAGTCTCTCTTCTTGAGGGTTACTCAAGAAGACTGGCCCGCCTCGCCGGACAACGA
>CBVK0100981814.1:0-10371 GCA_900067695.1 Picea abies
AATCATCACATAGAACCTGATAATGCTTCCTGAGACTTCTTCAATTTATGAAATTCTTCAATTCTTGGAGTACTCTGATCCTGTAGATAATATTACTCAATGTATTCTTTGAAACTCCTCCAATTTTCACTCCTTGAATCCTCCCCAAAAAGAGGTTATAGAAAGAATGGTAGACTTTATTCAATTCTGGTCTATTTAGGAGACCGAACTTGTACAGAATGCCCTGCACTCAATATTTAACATCTGATTCTAAAACTCGCTCACAAGAAACTACAGTCCGTACTTTTTCCAATGAAAATTTTCCCATGTCATTTGGATTCTCGATGAAGAATTTATTATTGTTTTACCCAGAACACCTGTTTATTGACTAGCTTCAGGACTGGTCACAAACCCTATCTTCCACAGAGTGTATCTCCATAATTGTATCGAATAAAGAAATAAACTTTTACCAGAGGTACCTTGATATGTCTTCTCAATACCATAGTGATTTCACCATCTGAATCATTCTAGAAAAAATGTTATAGCAAAAATTGTAAGATGAACTGAAAATAACATACCTTAGAACACATCACCAAAAGACTTCATCCTCCCTTGAAATCCGGCCTTCTTTACTTCTTATTTCCTCTGAAATTAAACTTGTATCAAAATGAATGTATAATGATGTTTATTTATACCATTTATGTCACTTCATTTTAACATTAGGGCCAACCTAACACTTTCTTATTTTGTAATCACTTTCTTATTTTGTAATTATTTTCTTTAATTATTTTCAGGGCCTACATGTACTTCCTTCTTCAATTCACTTTGTCATCTTCAAAAAATCATTTCTCCTCAACCATGAGGATCCACGTGACGTGCCACATACCATCGGAAACAACATGATGTATACTATCCATTCATGGGTTTTTTATATGCATGTGCATTGTCCTTCATGTCCAAATACCTTTATCAATCTTGCGGTCCAAAACCCATGACTAGGGTTGACATCAATGATAACAACCAATCTTCCAACAATTTTATAGTTCCATAATACACGAGAAGAAAATAAGGGAAAGAGGATGGAGGAGTTCAAAGTGGAATTGTAGATAAAACACAGGAAGAAGAGAAGGGAAAAACAACTAAGTATCTCACAAAAAAACATCTGGTGTTTGATTATTAATGCAAATGCTTTCGAATCCCTGCTGAGTTCTCACCAGTTAAGGCATAAATTGTAGATCATGGAAGTGTCTTTCATACCACTGTGTCCACTTGTCACTAGTAAGAGAATTTTTGATGTGTATCAAGAAATACGTGAAGTTGTTGGAGATGGAAAGCAACAACAGATACTTTGAACAAAGTTAATGTATACGAGGAACCCATGATGGAATTGTAGATCACGGATGTTTTGAGTGCAACATGTATATAGAGGAACGATAAGCAGCTAGGTTCGCAACTGCCGGCCCCGCAATGGCGGGCATAAAATTGGCTAAGTATGGAAAGGAAAAATAGTCGGTTGGATCCATCATGAGAGGATATAGATCGAGATGAAGACATGCCAGCGAGCCAAGCCTGGAACTAGATACCATAGAAACGACACTAAGTATATAGTCGATCCGGAAACCGCATCCATAAAATTTCCTAGCTATGGAAAGGTACAAAGGTCGGTCGGATTCATCATGTGAAGATACAAATGGAGATGAAGATAAGTATCTGACAGTCGAAAAAACATTTTTTTTTCATTTATTAATGGCAATGTTTTCGAATGTTTGTTGGGTTCTCACTAGTAAAAGAATTAATTGCAGATCACTGAAGTTCTTTGGCTGCAACATGTATATGATGAAATAGGGGACATAGGTACTGGGTACCATGAACCCGGGGCCTGTTGCCCAGATAACTGGCTAATTATTGGCCAAAACAATTTTTTGATATCTATTTCAATAGTATTCATACTAGTATCTATCAATAGAGAAAGTTTTCATATTTATCTTAATAGTATTCATACTAATACATATTAATTGAATCAAAATTTGGTGTGACTTAAGTAATCAAAGCATAAATTGCAGGCTACAAAATTTCTTAGGCTACAAGATGTATATGATGGAATAGAGTACATAGTTGTTTAATACCGCAAACCCAAACATAATTGCCTAAGCTTTTCCGAAGAGGATGTTTTTTGTATTTATTCCAATAGTACTGATATTAGTATATATGCACATATATTATCAAATAGAAGAATCTGCAATATATCCACCATACTCCACAGGAACATTGTGTCAATAGTTCAAATTCCTTGTTGTAACTCATTAATTAATTCTATTTAAAGAACCCGAAGAATGGAAGCAGGATGGGTCCTCCAATTTCTTTCTTTAAATACAGGGCCAACGCCACATAAGTATGGCCTATGAAAAAATATTCTTAAATGTAAAATGTAAAGAAAGAACAGAGAAGATTTTATTTAGATTGAAGTAGTGGGCAGAAGAAACAAAAGCTTTTCCTTCATGTTTAACAACACAGGGGAAGAAGGTACAAAATACAATTAAAACAAATACCAGAAATTGGAAAATACAATTAAAAAATAAACAAAATTATTCTATATTCAAATAAGATGGGTTACAAAATATAGTTGAGGCTATTTGCGACAATGATTGTGATTTCACTTGCCATCGAACAATAAAAAATATGTACATTGATGAAGCTTCTTCACAGTTTTCTTGACGTTCAAACTCTTTATTCGTAAAAAATGAGTTGGATATCAATTTTGGGTTTTGTACTTAATCGGTGCTGCCAAGTACATCTATTCTAGTTTTTTGAACACCTTGTCTCTTCCTGATATGGCCTGCTTGCAATGGCTGCTTATTCAACATTCCATTCTTTGTCAAGTATTAATTTTCCTCTGACTGGTACTCTCCCTGTATTCAATCATCTGTTTGGTTGAGAATCCTGCGTGAGGATTTGTATGTGTAACTTCTTTTCTTTATTATAGTAAATTGGAAGAAACATCCAACCCATATGCAAAATGAAGATTTGTTGAGGCACATAACTTCTTCGGGCAGCAAAGGTGTGGCAATTGCATCAAACGCTGCAGAACGCACCAGTGCAGGTGTGGAAAGTGTATCAAATGTTGCAGATGGCATAAAAATATATATTTCCTCATAATGGTGGAGGTATGGAGGCCCACATAAAGGTCTGGAATGTTCGGAGGTGACACCAAATATGTGGAGTCTGCAACTACATCCAGAGGAAACCGAACAAACTTTGACAAAGAACATGCCTTTATGTCAATCCAGCTACCAAAACCACATGCAACTCATCAAACTATGAAATAGAAACTTTTGTAGTGATAATATGTCATTTATCCACCCATACAGTTTATGTTACCCACCTCTGGTTACATTCACAAATGGAGTAATATTTCGCGTCATTTACGAACATGACAGTCCATTTTGCAAGCGATTGTAAATGTGTTGCCCCCGAAGGAAGAAAAATTCTTTTGTGATCTATACAATTCCATACAATTTCCAAATCTGTGTTGTTGGAAGAAGCTATATACTTAAAAAAAGAACTATTTTGCACGTGACCTCAAAATCCATTACAATTCCCAGCAAGAAAACAAAGAATTTCAACAAACAAATCTCCAGGCAGCCTTTTCAACCAACCAAAGCATCGAATATAGGGAGAACACCAACCAGAACATACTTGTTCTTTTTTAGTCATCCTCTTTGAGTTTCTCTTGTATAACAAAGTTATTTTTTTACTCAAAGTTCACATCAC
This sequence comes from Picea abies, assembly GCA_900067695.1. Classification (NCBI taxonomy): domain Eukaryota; kingdom Viridiplantae; phylum Streptophyta; class Pinopsida; order Pinales; family Pinaceae; genus Picea; species Picea abies. Next base: position 3,751 of record CBVK0100981814.1, read on the forward strand.
ATAAAACCAATCTCTCTTCTTTCATATGCCCCTCAATTGCATCTCTAAGTTGTCTTACATGTCCATGACCAGGAACATTAGAATGAAGGCACCCTAAAGCACAACTCTTTGATGATAGAGATAAATGGAAATAAGTATTTAAAAGCAATGTTGGATGATCTTCCATAGATTTTATGTTGATTCATTTTAATGACAGATGTTCTCGATATTTTCTCTTATTAATGCCAATCTTTTCGAATATGTACGTTGAATAGTGACTACCAACACATATTAAAATTCCCATATCCGAGCATATTCTCAAATCTGACATCTAATATATGCACAATATTAAAGAGGGACATGACGTCAAGGCCTCTATGGGTGACATGTTTGTGAACTATGCTGAATCTTTTAAGAAAACTATAATTGTACAAGCAAAAAAAAATAAAAAATAAACGTATTTTCGCAAATTCAAAATGCGGGAAAAAAGAAATTACCAGATCCCATAATATTCGCCTATCTATTCATTTTAATGGGAGATGTCATCGAGATTTCCAGTTATTAAAGCCCATCTTTTCGAAATGCACAATATTAAAGAGGGACATGATGTCAAGGCCTCTGTGGGAAACATGTTCGTGAACTATGCTAAAGCTCTTAAGAAAACTAAAACTTCACAAGGCAAAAAAAATATCGCAAATTGAAAATGCAGGAAAAAAGAAATTACCAGATCCCATAATATCCTCCTGTCTATTCATTTGAATGGGAGATGTCCTCGAGCTTTCCAGTTATTAAATCCCATCTTTTCGAACCTCTCTGGTTGGTTCTGACTTTTGAAAGAATATTTAATGTGTATTGGGAAGTGTTGAAGGTAACGGGGATGGAGCCCTATGTAACAGGCGTTACTACTATTTTTATGTTTTTGTGCAGGAGTGTATGTAAAACGTCCCTAAAGAAAAGTAATTCGACAATGCTAGTTTTTTTTGCACATGAGCCCCTAAAATTCAAATAGTCCGCAAGTCCGATTGTCAATTTGTATATCACAGAACTCTCCATGCTATTTGTAGGACACTGAACAATAAAATAAATTTTAGAGCCCGCCACCACAGAACCCGTGATCCAAAAAATGCTTACTATTTTATTTTTATTTTTTCCACAACCATATGTAAAACGTACGTAAACTATTTCAAGAATGCTAAATTTTTTGGACATGAGGCCCTTCAAATCCAAATAGTCTACAAGTCTGATTATGAATTTGTATATCGTGGAACTCTCTGATTGTCAATTTTCAGTCGGCTACCCTGATAACCCACGATGCAAAAACTGGCGAAGTATTGGATGAGGACTCTGTGCATGATTTATATATCTACTTTATAAAATTACATATTTCCTATGTTTAATTTATGCTCTCCAGGAAACCTATAATTTGATAAATTTCAATCTCTTCTATCCAGGAGCCCTTCTTTTAAAGAAAACTAATTCAAGAATGCTAATGTATACACCGAACATGACCTATCATAGTTCGATACAACCTATCAGTGAAGTCGTGTCCATAAAACTGGCTAAGTATGCAACCGAACGACGGTTGGTCGGAATGATCGCAGAAATCTCCATGGTATTTGTAGGGCATGGAAAAACAGAAGCCCAATATTCAACCCACCACCCTGAGAACCCGCGATCATTAACTTATGTTTTCCAGGAAAACTATAATTTCATAAATTGCATTCTCTTCAATCGAGGAGGCCTTCTTTTAAATAAAAATAATTCGGGAAAGCTAATGTGTACACCGAAAATGACCTCTTATAGTTCGATAGAACCTATTCGCGAAGCCGTGTCCATAAAAATGGCTAACTATGAAACCGAACGACGGTCGCTCGCAATGACCACAGAAATGCGAGAAACTATAGAGTCAAACACATTTTACAACAAGAGAGTAAAAGGGAGAGAATGGGTATATCTCCCACACATCAAAAGGCACTCTCATAACTATGAACTATATTTTGAGGCCAACAAACTTTGCTTCAATGTGTAAGAGATGCAATTTACATGGCCTACAATTCTTTAGTCTGTTATTTTAACTTAATAGTATTCTGTGCAAACTGCATTGCAAATAAATGTAAGCAGAGATCCAACCGCAGATACAACATCCCAACATTGCAAACCCTGGGCAAACAAGAACAAGCACCAAATAAGAACCCAGCTAAAAATCACCAAAAGGCCCAAGTGCAGGTGCAAGACCGCAACCCTGCAAAGTTGAATCAACCAACAATAAACAACATACAGCGAAGAAAGAAGCAAGCAACAACCACCCCCCCAGGAATAATGTTGTTGCAAGTGCGATTGCAGAAACCCAAATGTGTAAACTACAACAACACGAACAAGCAAGCAAGAACAACAACAACATGCAAATAATAAATTAGTGTCATGCAAAAAACAAGCATGGACCACTCAACCAGCAATGCCGCTAGAGCATATAAATTTAAAAAACGGAAGAAAATGTCTTGTAACAAGCATGTTAAAGAACCATTCAACACTACCAATCCTATTAGGTAAACATTTAAGTCTGTCAGAAATGCACTATAAACATTTAAGAACAAAATTCAATATGCCACATCTCTGACGTATCCCAATTTTTTTTTATATTTTTAGTAACAATAGTTCGAACACCATAGAATGTATTGGAAGGGAAAACTTTGGATATGCCACCATATCAAACATTTCCATAAATTTACCTAGCATAAAATGCTAAACCAAACATTCGAATTAATTCTAGCATTAATCCACCTTCGACGAATGCATAACAAAATATATGATTCAAAAAGACCATATACGATCAAATACTTTGGATATGCCAACATATATAACATTGGGAATAGTGAATCCAGAAATAAGATCTCCAATCCCTTGTCCAATTAGATCATGACAAAGATGGAGCTTTTTTTAATATAAAAATAGATGTTTTCAGTTCCCTGGTTCCAACAATAGATAATATGGAAATATGTGTGGTCAAAGGACAGACTAATATGAAGTCAACGATTTATCGATCTCTAGAGTCCCTCTAAGCTTACGGCAGGGACTAATAATGGGTCTAAAGTATAATATATGTAAATTAATTATAGGTGACCTTGATCTAAAATCTGACAATGTCAATGCATATTAATCGAAAGAATAAACAACTTGAAAAAATGATACTAAAAGTAGGTGCTTATATGAACAAAGTATTCCCTCTAGAAGTTGCAAAAATAAGAATTAGAGGGGGGTTTCTAAGAAAAATAGTTGAAGATAGTAATTTTTTCTCAAGACTAACCACTCCAATGCATACAAAATGAAAAATTGATCCAAAATAAGAAAACATGCCTCAAAATATGACTAAGAATGGAAAAAATATTCCCTTCTATAAATAAACATCAAAACCCAAAATGCCAACAAAAGGGGCCCAATCAAAGGTGATATGTAGTATCCTAAGAGTATTCCATGTGGCATGATGACTAGGTTACTAATGTGGTAGAGGTGATGACATGGAATTATAGTTGGATGACACATTTTAGGTATGAGTCTGAATTGTTTCTAATGTGTTAGGTGGAGACAGACCCACATCATAATAGGTGTTTAGCAAGGTTTCAAAAAATGTTGGTGTTTTCTTATATGGAGTCCACCTAGTGGTTTATGGTTAATGGAGGGATTTCCCAAGTAATGGTTCAAAGAAATCTATTACCTTCAAAATTTAATTAATTGTGATATTTCATATAAGGAGGATCCACATGGAAAGGCATATACATAGGCCCTAAGGAAATGGGATTGTGCCACCAAAATAATGACCCCTTTGGGTGGCTCTATTACAAAGGTTTTTCCAAGTGGGAGGATCCCACAGAAAAGGGATCTAACATGGGGCATTAGAATATTTTGAAGGCCACTGAAAAAGAGCATGGATAACTCACATAGTAGAAGAATCTGCATCCCAACTCTACCACAACAACCACATGTATATGGAGGCACAAGAGGGACTTGAACCATAACCATAGCATGAATTATGACAGTAGGAAAGTTTAATACCTACAAAGTAAAAATGATTTGAGCAATGGATATTGAAAATATTTCACTACAAGGGCTTCAACAAGGACCAACGATACAACACATAGGATAAATATTCACAATAATAACTATTTATAAAAGTAAACCTTAGAAAATAATACATCATTTATAGGTAAATTTTAACCACTACAAGTGTCATAAATAGGAAGAAAGTTAAGATACTTACCTGGAAATGGAAAATAGGAACTTGACTTACAAATGATCAGTAGTATATTCGCATCCACTAGCTCCAAGCAAGCAACAACAACTCCACAGTAATGGGAAACTAAGAATTGGGGTACAAATATCCTCCCAACCTACCTCCTAGTATAATAGTGAGAGCACTTGATCCCTCAATAAAAAATGGTATTCCAACCTTCCTACCTCCCTCTTAATCTACAAAAAGTTTCTCACATCTCACAGCTTATCCCCAACTAACAAATATCAAAAAAAGTGCCAAAAAAATCCCCTTACTATCTCCCATCATTCTCTTAAAACATTACTCTTCCAATTGCATGGAAGAATCTACTTGGCATACATGCAAATATTATTTCATGCATTAATCCCCCCTTGTTTAATTAAGTAAGTATTAATTAGTTAGTTCCCCTTTTATTAATTTCCATAATTTATAATATCTTAATTAATTTAGTATGCACCTTATAATATATGTAAACATAAATATGTATGGGTAAAACGTATTACTAGAGATGGGGCATTACATACAACCCCCCTTAAGGAAACTTCATCTCGAAGTTACATCATATTTTACTTATTCTTATGCAAGGTACTATATGATATGTACAACCATCACACAAATGCACCTAAAAATATAGTACTATCGTGTGGGTGAGAGAGTTACTCTCTTGGCCATCACAAATAAATCTCACTTGCACCATTAACAGATATAGTGCCCTAATATAACTACATTCTCTTCATTAGACTTTCTAAATTCCTAATATGAAATAAGAAGATACAATCATGCATCAAATCAAGTCAAGCACTCCATTCCCTCATATTTCAAATCTTGTTTCTTCATTCACTTATCTTCCACACTCTTCCAAATCATACCATTCACAACCACTAGGTTTTTCCCCCTAGCCCCCTCGTGAATGGTCTTGTTTTCCATGGCATGGGTCCCTATACTACAATATAACATGTCACCTTATATCAATGCAACTACAACATACATTGAAGGTCTATCATCAAAGCTTTTGGGAAGTGTGAGTCTAACTCCAATGACCTCCTTGACTTTGATGTATCGATTAGGGGAAATTTTAGGTTTAAAATGGGTCTCCTATAGAAAATAATAAAGTAATAGTTATGAATTTTCGAAGGAAAATAAAGAAAACTACCTTTTTAATAGTAATTTTTACTTAACTCCTAATAGGATTACTCAAATTTCAAGCATAGGTAGTCATTGGATGTGGAATTTAACTATGCATCCATTGAGTGCCTACACTGAAATTTGAGTAAACCTATAACAAGATAAATAAAAAATATGACTAAATAGTACTTTTCTTCCTTTCCCTCCAAACTTTTTTACCCTTATGGTTGACACCATCTTCTTGAATTCTATTGGTTTTTTTAAAGTTGATTTTGATAGTACATTTTTTGTTTTGAGGCCTTTTTTTACCGCAAAATTCCCCTAATGCAAGCTCTTTGGCCTCCTAACCTAGTTTGGATTTCTAACCCTAGGCCTCATCTAGATGGTACTATTGCCCCCCTCTTTGGTATGTTGACCTTCATATCTTAGGCATATCGAAAGGCTAGCCAAAAAGATTCTCCACAACTCAAATCAAGCAATCAACTACATGCATCAAAACCAACATCACAAATCCATTGGCGAGTATAACTTGTACCATCTTTCTAGATTTTTGGTATTAGGCACTTTATCCCCCTTGATATATGCTCTATGGCCTCAAGACCTCATCTAGATGATATTGTTAGAATATGAAATATTGTGATCATTTTACCATTGACAATACTATTGTCACCCAACCATAGGCCGAAGCCACCCTCCGAGCACCTTAACCTTGACAGAGAATCACTCCGGAAGCAAACCCTAGGCTAGATAACCAAACAAAGGGTAGCACACCTTTCCCCAAGGATAGCGCATCAACAAGAGTTGATCAGATATTCCAAACCCTAACCAAGAGATAGTCCAAGCCAAACGTGATCTGCTAGTTGTAGCAACTGCGATGATAGCGCTCTTCAAACCTGCACACAAGACTGGGCACTACAGTGCACACAAGTTGTTGCTCTACAATTCTGAGACTACCTGCCAGAATGAGAACTGGCCTCCTGTATTTATACTAATTCTGGCTAACTGACTGGGTCAACTTCTCATTCTGGGTATCTGTCTGTTCAGGATATATTAATTCTTCTAGTCGACTTCTTCTCTTGGAGGCTAATAACCTAATATATATTATCCTCTTGAGTCGACAAGTCTTCCAGGGTTATTAGCCAACTCATTAGGGTTTCTTCTTGCTTTCTAAAGTATTTTATTCTCGTCAGGTTTACACATGGAGGTAAATACCTCCCGCAGCTACCATAATATCAACACTCTCTCCTAGC
>CBVK0100981819.1:0-21566 GCA_900067695.1 Picea abies
ATATGATAAATTAAACTTGATTGAATCACAAAACACGAATTATACGTGCCTCATGTCGATTGTATCATTTTACCATAAAATTATTCAAAAAGCTCCTTTGAAAGATAAAAAACGCATATGTACATATGACAAAAAGTTTATAATAATGTCATGAAGATGATCATATCTCAGGCCCAACATACCCCCACACTGACGATTTTGCAAGTCCCACTGCAAACAAAAAGAAGTCATCCCTTGGAACTAGGCTTGGTGAGGAGCGCGTCAGCTTTAGAAGACTCTCCTTCTTGCTGTGTAGGCTTAGCCTTGTGCCCCTTATGTTGCTTTAATTGTGCTCTTAAGTTGCGGTTAGATTGGGTCATCCCATCGACCAACCGCTGAAGGGAGTTAACTTTTTCCTGAAGGACTACATTGTCATGATGAAGGTATGCATCTATTGTTTTCCTCTCCTCCAATTGTTGGAGAAGCTGATGGTTTTCCCTTTGTAGCTCCTTTATAGTTGGGGCAAAATCAGTGATCTCCTAGGAAGGCTTAGGTCCTTTGAGAGATGTGGTCAATTTTTCAATTTTAGGATCAAGAGTGGGCATGGGTGAAGTAGGTGTGATGGGAGATTAAAAAGGTGAGGTAGGTTCTGATTTTGTTTTCCTTAGTTGCTCTAATACAGCTACAGAGACTTCTCTATGTTTCTTATGAGGGCTCTCAAGGTCGAACAATACTTAAATAGGATCCGAAGTAGGTGGAGGCTTTGCATAAGGCTTGGTTCTTATGTTCTGGGTACTCTTCCGAAAGGGTCCCTTACCAAATCGATTGGCTCCTCTTTTGTTCGTGGAAATGATGGGAAAGTCTTGCTGCATTACTTCTTGGGGATTCTTAGGTGTAGGATCAAGAGAAAATGAAGGCATTGGGGGGTCAACAATAGGCTTCTTTTGGTCTTTGTTCTTGGTCTTCTTCCCCGATGAAGAAGTAGGAATATCACCAAGCTTTTGGTGTTCTTCCAACAAAGAGGGAGTTTGTGCAAGGGAGTTTGGATTTTTTGGAGAGTGAAGCTTGGATGGAGAGATTGTTTTTAGGCTAAGTGGCTTCTTTCAAGTTTTAACTGTCCAGTGAGGATTTGCAAATTGGTAGATAAAGGCATCCCAACTTTGCCCCTGCTTCTCTAGTTCAGTAAGAATGAGGAGATTGATCAAACCATGGTGGAAGAGACTATTGTGGGGGTTGGTCACATTTTTCCTCACTTGAGTGGACATTTTCTCCAAGCTTTTCAGAAAATAAAAAGGGAAGTTTAAAGGTTTACTGAACAGAAAATGAGCCAGCAATCTAAAGTGACAAGCTTTGAAAGTGGAGTATCTACCTTCACATGTAATTAACCTTGTGATGATGATAAGGGGATTGACCAATTCTGGCTTTATCCACTCCTTAGCATACCCTTTCACTCCTGAAATGCTCTCGAATTCGGGCCTAAACACCCTGTTGTAACTTGAGCATGGAAATTGATGATTCTTGAACCACCTATCTCCCATTCTTGGAAGTTTTTTTGTAGTAGCAATTGACTCTTCTGTGACTGCAAAATTGAGAGACCCTACATGTGTTATCTTGCCATCAAAAGCAATTGCAAATTGCATAGAAATACCATCATCATGGCCTTGCAAACTCGACATAAATGTTACCCAGACAACATGCAAGAACACTTCCCTACAATTTGCAAATTCTGGAATGGAAAACAAGTCTGCATAGGAGGAGGGTTCGTATCACTTGGGCATTGTGACAGGGTTTGAATTCACCAAGAAAGGGCGAAATCGAGCCACACAGAGACACGGATTTGGTATGATATGAGTGCAATTGGAACAAAGGGAAAATTTTACTAAGCAAGGGTGCAAACGGGCCAAGAAATGGAATGTGTTTAACACAGTCTGAGTGTGATTAGAACAGAGGGAGAATTCAGTAGAGGTTGGGCACAATTCCTTAACACAAGGCAGAGAAAATGGCAAGGGAAAATGAAACAATAGAGTGCCCAGCTCGATTTTGGATGCTCTTATGGTGGAGTACATTGCCCACATGTGTGTGCGAGCTTCCATGCGTGGGAGATTCGAATTTGATGGTGAGCTTGGGAGCAATGGAGTGGTGCGTACTTAGATCAATGTCCAAGTCTTTTGACTTGGAAATTTGATCATAACCATATGAAGCATCTTTTAATCAATGCCTAAAACAAATTTAATTAAATGTGATTGAATTCTAGTTCCCAAGAATCTAGGGCAGTCACTGGTATGCAATGCAATGGCACTTCAAACGACACTTTAAACGACATTGCATCCGACACCTCATCCGACACCTTATCCGGTACTTCACATGGTACCCTTGTGTTAAGTGCATTTTCGCCTCTTTTAATGGACAACCTGCAATTTTGAAGTATTTTTGACAACCATAGTGGTTAATGAGCAGAGGCAGAGTGCTCTGTGCTTACTCATTCTTCCTGTATATGACATATAGTTCAAAACCTATAATGAACGGGTTATAGCAAGCATAAAACATGTATTGTCAAACCTACAGTATGCATCTTTTGATGGAAGATAGCCAATAAAGAGTGGTATGTTAAGCATGAGTTCAGTAATGTATAGCACACATGAGTTAAGCATTTAAAAATAACATGACTATCAATGTAATAACCTGTATCATGGTAATAATACAAAAAATCTTGCAAAGACTCCTTTCTCTAGGCAATGATCATTTGTCAGCTCATGAACCCCTCCCCCAAACCTATGTATTGTGACACCTCACAATCAAAAGTATAGGAAACTAGTCAGTATCCCCCAATAGCCGAAGATTTACAGTATGTCAAGTGTAAAGATGAAATTTCATAGATTGGTCCGACAAGACAGTTAGGAGATGGCCCCACCTATAGGATAAGAGATCCTATATATAGATAAGAAGAGGTAGGCAAGAGATTTTCAAGATAGTCTTAGAGTCATTTCCCAATGGCAAGTTGATGAGATTCATTAACCTTAGCTTAACCACACATACTCCATGTCATATTTTTCTACAATTAATGTTGTACATCAGGACAAGTTTAGATTTATTATTTATTTTTGTCATATCATCATCCTCGCTAGATAGAATGCCTCGCTACCAGCAAGCTTGTTCAGTACTCCGGCGAGTTTACCTAGTCATACCACAGGCCGCTACCCGCTGCCAACAGACCTGTTCAGTATCCCGGCGGGTTAGCCTCTTAAACCCTCAGAGACTGGCCCTCCATCCTTTAAGTTATTAGTATAAGATTGCTTATGCAAGAAGATGGCGGAACAACTCTGAAACAAATTTTTCTTTCTTTTTCTTTTTAATTGGGATGGTATTTATGTTAGAAGATGGCGTTCCGTTATATTGCTTAGTCGTTGTCTTGATGTAAGGGGTACTTAAGCGGATGTGGCATATCTAAAGATATGATATAATCAATCTATTTAGTGTGTAGTGGATGGTACCATCGAGAAAGAATAGAAAGGTATCTCTAGGCTCAATGCACTTTCTTCTTTTGTAATTATTATGATGTTTCCATGACTAACTGCTAATGAGACCTCCCTATTACTCTTTGATAAAGACACTTGACTTACTTACTCAAGTTTCTTGGAAAAACTGTACGAGAGACCTCTAGGCTTGATAGTTATGGTATCACTTCCTTATACAGTGGTGAAGAGTTTCAAGAACAAGTTCTTTAGAATGCCTTAAAAGTGATAATTTTTGCGAAAACAAGGCTAATTATAGTAATTCACTATTCATTTGATGCTTTAATAGACACAATATTCAAGTTTAACAATGTTTTGATTAAAGATCCTTGAAACTGTGTACTCCCAGTGAAATAATTACTTACAAAAACCTGTTATAATTGCCTTATTAACAAAAACTATTTACATATATACAGTAGGAAATCTTAAAAAAAAGAAACCTTTCAAGAACAAGGGGGGGCTTCCCGATCTACTAAGACCAATGCCTTGTCAGCTGACATGACCTGTAGAAAATCTTCTCTGGAAATGGGCTTATGATAAAACTTAAGTTGGTGTCCATTTACCACAAAGGAGACTTGTCCATCATCAATTGTTTTAATTTTTACAACTCCATTGTCATATACAGTGTATACCTCGAAAGGGCCTAACCAATGGGTGGTAAATTTTCCTTTGAAGGTTTTGAACCAAGAATCAAACAAAAGGGCCCAATCACTAGGCTGGAAGTGTTTCTTTATAATAAACTTGTCATGCCACTTGCTCCTCTGGTTTTGGACCAATATTGTCCGTTGGATGGCATCTTTCCTGATCTCATCCACTTCATTCCATTGTAGGGCTCATTGCTTCAAAGCCTCATCCAGGTTCAATCCTAATTTTGCAGCAATACGGAAGGTCCTTACTTGGAATTCTATAGGTAAAAGTACTTGTTTCTCGTACACTAGCTCATAAGGGGTATGCCCAGTGGTATTTCTCCAGGTAGTTCAGTATGCACACAAAGCATCTGGGAGCCTATCAGCCCAATCTCGGTGATGTAATTGAACAATCTTGGTCAAGATGGCTTCCAAAACTTTGTTTGTGGATTCTACCTGTCCATTGGCTTGTGGGCGGTATGGAGAAGATTTACAATGTTTAATCCCATATTTCTCTATTAGCTCTTTCATCAGCTTGGAAGTGAATTGAGTGCCTTGGTTGGTAACAATTTCACGAGGGACACCTAAGCGGGTAAAGATGTCTTCATAGATAAATTGGAAAATAGAATTCTCTGTGGCCCTAAATAGAGCTTTTTCCTCTACCCATTTGGTGACATAGTCCGTACAAACCAAGATATAATTCTTCCTACGGGACATGGGTGAAATTGGTCCTACAAATATGAGGGCCCATTCGTCGAAGGGTTCTATCATAACTTGGGCCTGGAAAGGCATTTTGTCAGATGATGTAGGTCTACCTATCCTTTGGAAACTATCACAACTTCTCACATACTTGGCAGCATCTTTGAAAATGCTAGGCCAATAGTAACCTGAATGTAACACCTTATATGTTGGACATTTGTCAAAGAAATGGCCACCACTTTTTCCATCATGACAACTTCATAGTATTTCAGGTACCTCATCCTCTTGAAAACATCTACGAATAATCAAATTAGGACATGTGTGAAAATGATCATGACCAACCCAAGAGTAATTTGCACTCTATTAATAATTTTTCGCTTTTCATGAGGTGACCAATGAGATGCTAACTTCCTAGTAGCCAAATAGTTTTCCATATCTGCAAACCATGGGGTATTGATAGAAAAGGAAAATAGATGCTCATCTAGGAAACTATCATCTACAGGGATGTCATCATCCTGATTCTTTATTCAAGAAAGAAAGTTAGCTACTACATTATCCTTTCTAGGTCGGTCAAGCATAGTAATATTAAATTCTTGTAATAACAAGAGCCACCTAGTCACTCGGCCATTAGTTATAGGTTTTTTCATGAGAAACCTAATGGCCAAATGATCGGTGTGTACAAATACATCATAACTTGTAATGTGATGACGAAACTTTTTAATAACATGAAAAACTACTAAGAATTCCTTCTCGGTGATTGTGTAGTTCAACTCGGCAGGGGACAAGTTCTTGCTTACAAAATAAATGGCATAGGATTGTTGGTCCTCATTCTTCCCTAATACCCCTCCTATTGTTTTGTCGAAGGCATCAGTGGATATATGAAATGGGAGAGTCCAATTGGGCCCTCTAAGAATTGTTTCCATAGACAACTTTGATTTCATGGTTTCGAAGTTAGTTTGACACTAATTAGTCCAAACAAAATCAACATATTTTATCAATAATCCAAACATAGGTGCAACAATGTTTGTAAAATTTTCAATAAACCGTCGGTAATATCTGTCATGTCCAAGAAAGCTTCTCACCTCTTTCTGAGTCTTTGGGGGTGGAAGTCTAATAATGACCTCAATCTTTGCAAGAACAACTTTTATTCCTTTAGATGAAACATGATGTCCTAGAACCACTCCTTCAGTTAACAACATTTTGCATTTTTCATGACTTAGGGATAGGTTCATTTCCTGGCATCTAATGAGGACTTTTTCTAAGTTGTCTAAGGATTCCTGGAAAGTGTTTCCATAATCTGTGAAATCATCCATGTAGACCTCCACACAATCATGAATAAGATTAACAAATATCCCTAATACTGCTCGTTGAAATGTGGCAGGAGCATTACACAATCCAAATGGTAAGACCCTATAGGCATAGGTGCCCCAAGGACAAGTAAAGGTAGTCTTGTCCTGGTCCTTGGGTGCTATAAGAATCTGATTGTACCCATTGTACCCATCTAGAAAGGAAAAATACTTCTTTCCGGACAAGGTATCTAGAACTTGGTCAATGAAAGGAAGTAGAAAGTAGTCTTTCAAAGTGGCCTTATTGAGTTCTCAGAAATAAACACAAATTCTCCATTTCCCAGTCACTTTCTTTGGAACCACTACTAGCGGGGATACCCACTTACTGTCGGAGATGGGATAGATAAATCCGACATTTAACAACTTTTGGATTTCCTCCTTGACTATGTCTTTGAATGTTGGGTTCATCCTTCTCTAGGGTTGCCTAACAGGTGTTACTTCCCCCTGGGTGTATATATGATGGATGCATGTGTCAGGGTCTATGCCCTTCATGTCAATGTATTACCAGGAAAATGATCATGTTTGTTCTTTAAGGATATCTACTAATTGTTTATGTTGGTCTGTATCTAGCCTGGAGTTTATATGTAAAAATTTCCCTAGACTAATCTTGTAGATCATAGTATAAAACTCATCTATTTCGAAAATAAAAGATGTCAAAGACAAAATGGATGGATCTAATTGTTCTTGAAATTCTTCCCCAAACATGTACTCAAATTGGGGAAAAGACTGTGAAAAATCCACACATGTAATAGCATAAATGAATTGGTTTAGTACATTTTCTGGTGTATGCTCCTAAAGTGCCCTTGCATGGTCATTAGGCAATATGGGTTCTTCCCAGTCTTGGTTCTCATATGGACATTCAAGCCACCATAGATTCTCCATAATAGGTTGAGCTGGAGGGTAAATGGTGAGATTTTGGATAGAGAGACCATTTGAGATGGTCATTTCTCCTTCTCTACAGCCAATAAATGCATTGGCTATGGCTAGCCAAGGTCTTCCCAAAATAATAGGATGGCCTCGGGCAGGATCCTTTGAATGAATAACAAGAAAATCTACGGGGTACTCCCATGAGGCTAAAGTAACCATGACATCATCTAAAATCCTTTCAGGTATAACACCAGTCTTATCTACTAATTCCAAAATGGTCGAGGTAGGCCAAAGAAGAGGTTGTAACTATAATTGGTCCAAGGTAGTAGCGGTCATAACATTGATGGCTACCCCTAGGTCTATGAGAGTGTTTCCGATGGAGACCTCCTTAATCGTTATGGTCACTACAGGGTTTCTTGGATTCCCATACTTTGCTAGCTTTGGTTGCTTTGATATGTACTCAGAGAGTCGTCCTACCAAATGTACTGTAGGGGGGTCCTTTTGCTTCCTACTTGGCTTCTTAATACACAATTCTTTGACTACATTACTATAGATTGGAATGTCTTTAATGGCTTGAAGCAGGGGAATCTTGACACCAATATTTTTCTATTCATTCAAAATATCAAATTCCAGTCAGGTGGTAGGTTTCTCGATTACCAATCAATCTAGATAAGGAGGGACCTTCATAATTTGTGAAGGTTCATTTTGGGGAAGCTTGGGTTCTTGACTCTTCGGGATAATAACATCTTCCCACCTAGTGTCATCCGTGGGTTGTTGGGTGGTTTCTTCTTCTTCTTCTTCTTCCTGGATGACTACTGAAGGTCTCTACCTATCTAGAACTTTTCTCGATCTTAGTTGAATTTCCTGTAATGGAACAGGAGTAATAACATATGTCGGGAAGGCCTACATCTCAACATTGTTAAGAGGTTGAGGGGGCTTATTATTGGGATTTGACATTGCTTGTGCCATTAATAGTGTCAGTTTTGGGGAGCTTTCATTTTGAAATTGGAGTGGTTATTGTTGTGGGATAGGAGGTAAAGGTGGTGGAACAAAACCTGGCAAAGGTTGTGGAGTGTTTGATGAGAACTAAGAATAAGGATGGTTGTACATAGGAATAGGTGGAGCTTGAGGATTTCCTTGGTTGTGTCCTCCCCTCCATCCTACAATCCAAGGATGTCGGTATTGAGTAGAACCGTTTTTCCAACCTGGTGAGTTCCATTGTTGTTGTTGATAATATGGTGATAATAGGTATGTGGGTTGATTCCTAGGCTTCCATGGCCTCCTAGGTGCATAATAAGACTCCCCAGGGTCTCCACTTCTATAGATGGCTAATAAACCGGGAAATGATGGACATTTTTTAGTCACATGGTCTTCTATATAGAAGCCACAAGCTAAAATGTTATCTAATGGGAACTCCCTTGAGGAATGCTTCCTCCTGCATCTTGGGCAATATATGATCATTGTTGCATTTTCCAACTCCTGTTTCTTTTTGAGTTTAAGGGTATCCAACTGGGAACCTATTCTGCTTAAGATTTCAGTCTTAAAGTTTTCTATAAGGTTCCCTATCTCTTCTCTCATAATACGATCTGAACTAATTGGTTTTAAACCTCTATTGTAAGGGTCCTGAACATTCTTCCCTGTTTTGGCTCTACTCCTTGAGTAGTTTTTACACATTGCACATATTTCAGCAAATGGTTTATGAGAGATGCCACCCGATGCCATCAGGTTAAGCATCTCTAAATATTCTTCTAAAATTCCCTTAAGGAAAAGAGCCCTAACTGCATCCTCTCGGAGATCATGGTATTTTGACTTCTGGGAGATATAACCAAATCTTTCCATATAGTCTTCAAGGGTCTCGTCTTTTAACTATTGGACTTTAAAGATGTCATTACGAGACTTTTTGGTCTTG
This sequence comes from Picea abies, assembly GCA_900067695.1. NCBI lineage: Eukaryota > Viridiplantae > Streptophyta > Pinopsida > Pinales > Pinaceae > Picea > Picea abies. The sequence continues at coordinate 8,939 of CBVK0100981819.1, forward strand.
TAGTAGTCTTGTTACTTCTTAAGAAAGATGTCTTTCATGGATTCCCAAGACCTAATGCTCGATTCTCCCAATCCCATGAACCATCTTAATGTAGAGTCTTTGAGGGTGGAAGGAAAGAGTTTTAATTTATGGGCATCTTGCACAGAGTTGTAGCTCCTGCACAAGATGTCAAATTCAAATAGGAAGGTGTCTGAATCTTCACTATTTTTACCATAAAAGGTAGGCAATGCTAAGAGAGGAATATTCTTCATGTTGACATTTGGAGCGGTTTCAAAATAAGAAATACAAAGGTAGTTTCGGTTTGGTTTCTAGTTTCTTCTTCCTCCCCATGTACTACATTGTTATGGTCCTCCTAATCACCCATATTGTCTTGGTTTCCAAAAAGAGAGTACCTAAGTGGTTTTATATTTGAAGGGAAAAAAGTTTTTCTTTGATGAAAAGGTCTTCCTACTGATTGGATGTCTGGGACTCTACTCGAGCCAGTTGAGATTAACGGTGCCAAAGTGATGTAGGAGCATCGCCAACACATCAAACGAGCTAGCACGGAAGCGAAGGATAGCTGGACAAGCCAACACAAATTTTTGAAATTACTTTGAAGTTGATGCGTGAACATAAGTGTGGCAATTTAATGAAGAACACTTGTATAATGTAAATGGACCTTGAGCGGATTGCTCTCGTCCTTAGTAGGTAGAAGGCATTTAAAGTAGTTAATGCAGGTAGATAGAATTTAATTCTAAATTAGACAGCTTGAGAGCGCAAGAGGGAAACGGGATATAGACACCCTCATTGTGCATTGTAACATTAGAAGGAAGATTGAAGCAGCATTGTAGAGAAGAGCATGTAGAGAGTTGTGTAAGAACACCCATGTATAGATATTTGGATTAAAAGAAAGAGTTTGATTCAAATTCATGGTTTTGTGTTGTTCTTTGTGTATCGATATTGAATGATATGCTCATGAATGTTTGCTTCCTGTTATACATTTTCTTTAAGCTGTGTATATGAATTTATGTTTAGAATTTGAAGTCTGAAGGAAGAAGGAATGAGTTTCAATTGTTTCTCTATTTGAGCAAGAGTTCCTGCAAGGAGTGCAGTCGAAGTGTCCGCAAGGAGTGCTTTGACAAAGGGTTCAGATAGGGTAGCTTTTGTTCTCATTTCAACAGAAGTGCAGATAGGCACAGGAGCCGTGCAAGGAGTGCACAGGCCAAGTGAAGTCTCAAGGTTGTGGACCTGAGTGAAGCATTGAAAGATTGTTGCTGCAGGCGTGTGCAGAGTCAAAAGATTTCATCATTTGGAAGTGTTTGAAGGTTTCCACAAGGAGTGCGGGCAAGGAGTTTTTCTAATATTCATAGATATAACAAAGCTCAGGAGGGATAAGGCCTTCGAAACTGTTGAAGAGCAGTGCAATAGAAGTTTCACCTGGAAGGTTGTAAAAGGCGTTGTAAGTTCACGCCACAGGTGGACAAGTTTGTGGAGGAACACTTGGTCATTCACAGGAATCACCAAGGAGGAACGGATGGTCGATATTCTCCGAGAAGGATTCATGAAGTCTCGCGAGCCGTCAGATCTAGCAAAGGAGAAGGGGAAGTATTCTTTAAAGGTTCAAATCTCGGGAGGGGCAAGACCATTGATCCAAGCCATAAGGGTCGTAGGATCTACACGTGGAATCCCACAATCAGAGTTTCATGGGTGGAAGTCCCATGAACATAGAAACAAGAATCGTGATATTGTGATACGCGATATCCCGACAGTCAAGAAGATTTGTGTTGGGCCACAACAGAGTCAGTACAGTGGACAGGTGGCACACCATTTCGAGGTTTCATGGCGAGAAGTCCCAAAACAATTGCATCAGGATTCGCGATATTACGAACTTCGAAATGCCAATGAGGTGAAGCGTTGGATAGTCAAACTCGCGAGTGCATCGGAGTTTCAGCTAATCGAGATTAGGGAATCAGGGAAGCAAGTTGCTCGACATCGCGAGTGCCAAACTCGCAATAAGGAAAATCCCGATGGGGTAAAGGAAAGGGTCAGCGTTGACTTGTATCGGGTTTCAGGGATTCGAGAGATCAACGTTCAACCACTGACCTCGCAAAGTTGCGAAGTCCGATATCCTAAGTACAAAGAGGGGATCCCATGAGGATTGTTGTGGGTGCAGATTTCCTGATAGGAAAATAGAAGAACCAGTTAGAGTTCTTCAGGCCGTGGAAAAAAGGAAAGATCCTGTGTTGGCATGGACCTTCCGACCTATGGGTTGTGGAGTGAGGTCGTCGGCATTAGTTTGGTATTAGAGCCTGATTCTTTTCTGTATATTTCAGACAAGGTAGGCATAACAGGTAAAGAGGACTCTGATACACTACATCTTGGTATCAGAGCACATAAAGGATTCTTTGCTTTCTGTAGCAGAGAAAGAGAATTCGCCATGCCACCGAGGAGAAGAGATAGACAATCATCTGATCTAAAGGATAGGGAAATACCGAGAAGAAGAGGCAGCCAGATGACAGATCCAGTTATAGAGAGAGAAATGCGTGATCTACGAGCTAGACTTGAAGACATGGAGACAACGCAAAGACACACAGTCAGTGCGGGGGATCTCAGGGATTCCGAAAGTGAAGCTGAGGCTGAATGTGAAAAAGAAGTTGCAGCTGAAGATGCATCAAATGAGCATTTGATCAGAGCTATTGCAAGGATGGGTGCAAGAGCAAAGATGAATATTCTAGTTTATGAGGGAAACTTGGATGCAGAGGAGCTTCTAGACTGGATTAGAGCTCTAGACACATACTTTGACTATGAATATGTCGAGGAAGACAAGAAGGTCAAGTATACTGTCACAAGACTAAAGGGACATGCAACATTGTGGTGGGATGAACTACAAGTTGATAGACATTGCAAGGGCAAGCAAAAAATCAAGAGTTGGGACAGGATGATTGAAAAGATGAAGGCGAAATTCATCCCCAGAGATTACCAAATTACTTTGTTCAGGAGGATGCAGAACCTAAGACAGAAGCTTATGACAGTGAAGGAATATACTGAAGAATTCTACAAGATGAACATCATGGCAGGTCATCGGGAGAGCGATGATTAGAAAGTTGCCAGGTACATGAATGGCCTGAGATATGATATCCAAGATGAGATGAGCATGGTAACCATCCGAATGGTGGAAGATGATTATCAAATTTCTTTGAAAGTGGAAGAGAAGCTGAGCCGAAAGCAGGGTCAGAGAGGCCGAGGCAGAAGTCAGCCCAGAGGCAAGTCAGTTGCCCAAGATAAATATCATAAGCCCAAAGAAGACTGGAAGAAACCTCAGACTCGAACTGAGAGAGGTGGAACCTCACAAAGAGGGAAATATGTTGAGCAGAGAGGGCAACATACTGAGCAGAGAGGAGATTATGCTGACAACAACACTTTTCACATGTGGAGTAATTACATGTGGAAGAGGAAGAGGTGGAGTAATTACATGCTTCACATGTGGAAAAATAGGAACAAGTCTTATGAGTGTCCAGATAAAAAGAAGGAGATTGGAGAAACTCACATCACCGAAGCACAGAGGTGGAATGTTGAGGCAGAAGACGCTGAAGGTGGAAGATCGCTGATTATGCGAAAAGCTCTTTTGACACCAGAAAAGGAGGTGGAGAGTTCAGTCCAAAGGACCAGACTTTTCCTGACTGCTTGCAAGACCAAGGACAGGGTATGCAAGGTCATTGTAGACAGTGGTAGCATGGATAATCTCGTATCTACAGAGATGGTAGAGAAGCTGGAGCTGGAGATGATTGATCATCCAAGCCCATACAAAATTTCGTGGCTACAGAAAAGACACCAAGTAACTGTCACTAAACAATGTTTAGTTGAATTCAAGATAGGAGGATATAATGATAAGATATTATGTGATGTCATTCCTATGGATGTTTGTCATCTATTGCTGGGTAGACCATGGCAATATGACAGGAATGTGATTCATGATGGGAGAATGAACACATACACCCTAGAGAAGAATGGGAGGACACACATGTTGCTTCCAATTAAGGATAAGGAGGTGAAGTCGGAAGTAAACAACAGTGTACTTCTCATGAGTGGGAAGGAACTTCTTACAGAGGTTAAGAAGAAGGAAGATCCATAGTTCATTGTCGTCAGGAAACCAAAGATTATTCTGACTAGCACAAGAGTGGATGATTTACCAGAGGAAGTTCAGGAACTGCTGGAAGAGTTCGTTGACATAGTAGTGGACAAATTACCTCGTTTGTTGCCACCAATCAGAAGTGTGAGTCATCACATTGATCTCATACCAGGGCCCAGTTTTCCAAACAAAGCCGCATACAAATTGACGCCACAAGAGAATGAAGGGGTCAAGAGACAAGTCCAAGAGTTGTTGAACAAAGGTTTGGTCAGGGAAATCTTGAGTCCGTGTGTTGTTCCAACAATACTCAATCTGAAGAAAGACGAAGGTTGGAGGATGTGTACTGACTCGAGGGTGATCAACAAGATAACCATCAGGTACAGATTTTCATTACCGAGGATGGATGATCTGGTGGATTGCTTGAGTGGAGCAAGGTATTTTTCGAAGATTGATTTGAAAAATGGTTATCATCAAATTCGCATGAGAGAAGGTGATGAATGGAAGACAACATTCAAAACCAACGAAGGGTTGTATGAATGGCTTGTTATGCCATTTGGCTTAACAATTGCGCCAAGTACCTTCATGAGATTGATGAACGAAGTCCTGAGGGAATTCATCGGAAAATTTGTCATTGTGTATTTGGATGACATATTGGTTTACAGTAAAATAGTGGCAGAGCATCTGGAGTATTTGGCTACAGTGATGCAGAAATTGTAGTAGGAGAAGTTGTTGGTAAATATGAAGAAGTCCTCATTCAGGAAGACAGAAATCATTTACTTGGGGTTTGTTATTTTGGAAAATGAGTTGAGAATGGATCCAGATAAGGTGGAGGTAATCGAGAATTGGCCATCACCGAAGAATATCTTTGAGGTGAGAAGTTTTCATGGATTGGCTAGTTTCTACCGAAAGTTCATCAGGAATTTCAGTGGAATTAGTGCAGCGATGTTGGATACAGTGAAAAAGAGACACAAGTCTTTTCACTAGACTGATGAAGTTAAGAAGAGTTTTAATCTGTTGAAGAGGAAGATCACAGAACAACCAGTTCTGGTGTTGCCAGTTTCCAAAGAACATTTCAAGTGAAATGTGATGCAAGCGGATTTGCAATCAGGGCAGTCTTGAGTCAAGAAGACAGGCCAATCGCATACTTCAGTGAGAAGCTGAATGAAGCGAAATTAAGGTACTCCACTTATTATAAGGAGTTTTATGCTATCATACATGCATTAAAGAAATGGAGGCATTACTTGATCCCGAAAGAATTTTTCTTATACACTGACAATCAAGCATTGTAGTTTGTGACTCAACAAGAGAAGTTGAATCAGAAACATGTCAAATGGGTTGAGTACATGCAGAATTTCACTTTTGTGATTAAACATATTTCTGGTAATGCTAACAAAGTGGTTGATGCTTTGAGCAGGAAGTGTTTGTTGTTGCAGTAGTTCAGATTCAAAACGTTGGGTTTTGATGATCTTAGGAACATGTACGCAGATGATCAGGATTTTGGGGAAGCGTATGAAGTAGCTGAGAATCCAGTTCTCAAAGATAGAAGCCAGTAGATAGAATACATGATCCAAGAAGGATTGTTGTTCAAGGGCAATCAACTGTGTATTCTGAAGTGCTCCATGAGGGAGAATCTCCCGAAGGAGAAACACAGTGGAGGATTGGTAGGGAACTTTGGTCATGACAAGACATTTGCAAAATTGAATGAATCGTATTTTTGGCCGGGAATGCGAGAAGACGTCAAGAAATTCATAGACATATGCAAAGTTTGCCAACATTCGAAGGGAAGGAAGAAGAGTGCAGGGTTTTATCAACCATTGCCCATACCAGGGAGGCCATGGGATGCGATTAGCGTGGATTTTGTATTGGGGTTGCCAAGAACACAAAGAGGTTTTGATTCAATCTTTGTGGTGGTGGATAGATTTTCCAAGATGGTACACTTCATTCCATGTTAGAAGACCAGTGATGCAACTCACATTGTGAACTTGTTTTTCAAAGAGGTCATTTGTCTTCATGGTTTGCCAAGGAGTATAGTTTTGGATCGAGATACAAAGTTCATAGGGCATTTTTGGAGGAACTTATGGAAGAAGCTAGGAACTAACTTGCCATTTAGTTTAGCGTATCATCCTCAGATGGATGGACAGACAAAAGTAGTAAACATAAGTCTGGGAGACTTGCTGAGAAGCTTGGTGACAGAACACCATAGCCAGTGGGACAACATACTACCACATGCAGAGTTTGCGTATAATGACTCAGTTAACAGGAGCACAGGGAAAAGTCTATTTCAGGTTGTCTATGGAATATAGCCGAGGGGAATTTCTGAACTGAGAGATTCATAACAGACTGCGACTAGGAGTGCTAGTGCAAAAGATTTTGCAGAAGCGATGAAAGAACTTCACAGCCAGGTGAAGGAGCGACTACAGAATTCAAGCCAAGAATACAAGCGCAGAGCAGATCAACATAAGAGACAACTTCAGTTTGAGGTTGGTGACTTGATTCTGGCACATTTGAGGAAGGAAAGGTTCCCGAGAGGAACATATAATAAGTTGAAGATGAATAAAATCGGGCCATGTAAGGTCTTGAAGAAATTTGGGGCGAATGCTTATGAGATTGAATTACTCGATGGGATCGAAATTTCTCCGATATTCAATGTCTTAGATTTGTACCCGTATAAACCTGAGGAAGTAGGAGAAGAAAATGAGCAACCATTGATTCAGTGGAAAAGACAGATGCCAGTTGCAGATAAGCCGCAGATGGAGTGCATACTGGACAAACGAATTGGTAAGAAGACCAGGAGGAAAGAGTACTTTGAGTATCTGGTCAAGTGGAAGAACAATCCAGTTGAAGATGCCAGTTGGGAGAGTAAAGCAGAGATACAGAGGCATGGATAGACCGTGCATGAACTCATGGACAGGAGCCCATGAAATTTTCAAGCGAGGGAGTATGATGTAGGAGCATCACCAACACATCATGCGAGCCAACGCGGAAGCGAAGGACAACTGGACAAGCCAACACAAATTTTTGAAATTACTTTGAAGTTGATGCGTGAACATAAGTGTGGCAATTTAATGAAGCACACTTGTATAATGTAAATGGACCTTGAGTGGACTGCTCTCGTCCTTAGTAGGTATAAGGCATTTAAAGTAGTTAATGCAGGTAGATAGAATTTAATTCTAGATTAGACAGTTTTAGAGCACAAGAGGGAAACGGGATATAGACACCCTCATTGTGTATTGTATCATTAGAAGGAAGATTGAAGCAACATTGTAGAGAAGAGCATGCAGAGAGTTGTGTAAGAACACCCATGTACAGATATTTGGATTAATAGAAAGAGTTTGATTCAAATTCATGGTTTTGTGTTGTTCTCTGTGTATCGATATTGAATGATATGCTCATGAATGTTTTCTTCCTATTATACATTTTCTTTATATGATGTATATATGAATTCATGTTTAGAATTTGAAGTTTGAAGGAAGAAGGAATGAGTTTCAATTGTTTCTCTATCTGAGCAAGAGTTCCTCCAAGGATTGCAGTCGAAGTGTCTACAAGGAGTGCATTGACAAAGGGTTCAGATAGGGTAGCTTTTGTTCTCATTTCCACATAATTGCATACAGGCACATGAGCCATGCAAGGAGTGCATAGGCCAAGTGAAGTTTCAGGGTTGTGGACCTGAGTGAAGCATTGAAAGACTACTGCTACAGGCGTGTGCAGATTCAAAAGATTTTAGCACTTGGAAGTGTTTGAAGGTTGCCGCAAGGAGTGCGCACAAGGATTTTTTCTAAGATTCAGAGATATAACAAAGCTCAGGAGGGATAAGGCCTTCGAAACTGTTGAAGAGCAGCACAACAGAAGTTGCACCTAGAAGGTTGTAAAAGGTGTCGTAATTTCGCACCGCAGGTGGACAAGTTTGTGGAGGAACACTTGGTCATTCGTAGGAATCACCAAGGAGGAACGGACGGTCAATATTCTCCCAGAAGGATTCGTGAAGTCTCGCGAGCCTTCAGATCTAGTAGAGGAGCAGGGGAAGTATTCTTTAAAGGTTCAAAGCTCAGGAGGGGTAGGACCGTTGATCCGAGCCATAAGGGCCATAGGATCTACATGTGGAATCCCACAATCGGAGATTCGTAGGTGGAAGTACTGTGAATATAGCAACAAGAATCGCAATATTGTGACACGCGATATCCCGACAGTCAAGAAGATTTGTGTGGGGCCACATCGGAGTCAGTGAAGTGGTCAGGTGGCACACCATTTCAGGGTTTCGTGGTGAGAAGTCCCGAAACAATTGCATTAGGATTCGTGATATTGCGAACTCCGAAATGTCGATGAGGTGAAGCGTTGAATAGTCAAACTCGTGAGCGCATTGGAGTTTCGGCTAATCGGGATTCAGGAATCAGGGAAGCAAGTTGCTCAACATCGCGAGTGTCGAAATCGTGATAAGGAAAATCTCGACGGGATAAAGGAAAGGGTCAGCGTTGACTTGTATCGGGTTTCGGGGATTCGAGAGATCAACGTTCAACCACTAACCTCGTGAAGTCACGAAGTCCGATCTCCTAAGTGCAAAGAGGGGATCCCATGAGGATTGTTGTGGGTGCAGATTTCTCGATAGAGAAATAGAAGAACCAGTTAGAGTTCTTCGGGCTGTGGAAAAAAGGAAAGATCCTGTGTCAGTGTGGACCTTCCGACCTACGGGTTGTGGAGTGAGGGCATCGACATCACAAAGTTTCTGTGTCAATTTGAGAGATAATTACATTGGCTGACCTACCAAACAAAAGATTCACCTTTTCAAGTTCTATGATATCTTTAAAATTAGAGTCCCCTGGTGGTGGTGTAAAAGCAAAGGCTGTATTGTTTGGTTTTGTGGAAGACTCGAGTGTTCTTGCCTCTTGCCCTAGTATGATTGATGCTTCTATTTCTTTTTCTATAGTTCTCCCTATGTTAGTCCCTTTAGAGACTATTTTAGCTCTTTCGGTTGAGCTAGCTCTTGTTTTTTGGTATTGTTCTATGGATTTTATAAGAGGAACGTTCCTTCCCAAAAAGAGATCAGAAGGAACCTTGGTTGAAAGGTCTGATTTTGATTTAATGTATCTACCTTATGGGTCTCTAGGCCTATTCATGAAAGAAAGCAAAAACAAAAAGAAACAACTACCATTTGATTCCTAGGTCTATTCATAAAAGAAAACAAAAAGAAAAACTACTATTGGGTTTGGGGGAACCTGCTATAGTAGATGCATAGGTTCTTACCTCTTGTCTTAAAGCTCCCCCGCCACCAAGCTAATGCTAAGGTATAGAAATGATCTAATTCTTAATTACTTCTTACCTTAAAACAACTCCTGGGCAACGACCCCAAAATGTTAGGTGATTTATATGTACTAAAAAAGACACTAAACTACCCTCAATTAAATTATCAATCGGGGGTAAGTAAAGTTAGAGTTGTAGAAAAATATATGCCAAAGGTAGAAGGTTGGTAGGAGTGTAGACTAACTAAGGAAATCAACTATTTAGGGCTAATCTACTGAAGCAAACCTATCTAATGAACAAATCCTACTAGGAAAAATGAAAATTAGGTAACCTAAGTACTTTTGGGCCAAGGACTGATGGATAGTTCCTAAGAAAATGAATGAAAACTCTATGTAAAGAAAACTAGTTCATGACAATAAGCAAAGGTAAAGTACTAACCATACTAAGCAAATGACAAAAGAAAACTTCGTTAACTTGCACACCTATAACTAATTAGCAACTACCCTATGAAAGAAAATACATAATCAAGTAAGCAAAAACACCTATATACCCTATTAAATGAAAATAGACAAGCAAGCAAAAGTACCTAACTAACCTATTAAAGAAAATAGACAAGCAAGCAAAAGCATAAAGCAAAAGACAAGTAAGAAAAGACTTCTCATTGAACAACTACCTAGCCTAAGAGGCAAGTGAACTAAATGCCTAATGCAAAACTATTTCTCTTGCGTGAAAGGAAGTTTAAATGCCCAATGCAATGCATGAAAGGAAATCTATTCTATTGAAAGCAAGAAAGACTATCAACTAAACTTATGAAAACAAGAAACTATCTCTTCTAACTTATGAAAGAAAGAAACTAACTTTAACCTATGAAACACTCAAATGTAATGCTGGTGGTTGTGTGAATGTCTTTGGTGGTGACGGATGATATTTCGATGACACTTGAAAACAAAGGATAGTTCTAATGGTATAAGCTCAATACTAATTTCAATGGAAAAATGAAAGGTGTGAAGTAAACAATTCAATGAAAACTTAGCCATGATAAAAGTAATGTTAAATACCCTATATATTCATGTATAAATCATCAACATCATGATGAGATCATCATTATCTAATTAATAAATTCAATTCCATCTTAATCTATGAAAGGAAACTATACTATGTCTATTTTAATCATTCAAGGTATGATAAAGAAAATGACTAAAACCAGAAATTAAAAACATGATATTAAAAAGTGAATTGACAATTACATTTAACCAATAACTAAGCAAGTGAAATCTATCTAAAACTGAAGTAAGAAAGCTATGATTCAAAAAATGGAAGTAAATCTATCCATCCATCAGCCTTTGTCAGAAGAAACTGAGATTAAAACTATGCTCTGTTCTAATTAACAATCTTTCTAAGCTTCACTGTAAAAATATAAAAGAAAGCACAATTTATCATCTAACTACATGTGGGGTTAGTATAATGAGAGAGAGAATTTTTAATTGCACATGGAATTAGTAAAGAGACTTGCAAAGCCTGTTCCTAATCTATCAAATCAATGCATACTATCACAAATCATCATCTAACCTGCAAAAAGAAGTAAAATAGTAAGCTACAACAAACTAATTAATTAAATAAAAATATACATGCACACGAAAATGAAAAGACAATTTAAATTAGAAAAATGCAAAATAGATATGAAGACAGTTACCAGACTGTTGGTGGGCCCCCTAGCAAGTCGTGGCCACTCTCTAAAAGTACACCACGACCTCAGCAGGCCAAATTCACCATAAAAAACCAAAAACACAGTTTTGACACTATTCTGGCAATGTAAAACTAGAAACAGAGCAAAAAAAAATTTATGTCAATTCTAATGCTTATGCTACTTGGTTAACAATCTAATGATCATCCTATTGGTATTTATAAGCTTACAACTCAGGTGGTCGACCAAAGGAGGGTCGAACCACCTCTAAATTCAGCAAATTACATTAAATGCATCCATAACTAACAAAACAGAGGAAACCAATAATCACCCTCTTTGGACAACTAAAATTGAGTTTTCTTGAGCTTAGAAGCTAGAGGGGGTGATGACAAACAAAACCCATGTGCTTGATTTGTCCACCACTGGCCGCCAATACCATAACCGCCAACTTGCCTTGCGTTTTTGTGCAATACTAGGTGTTGGAATGAGTGTTGGATCAAGTACCAGAACGAGCATTGGATCAAGTGCCGAAACAAGTGCTAGACCAAGAAACATGGTTTGTTTTTCCTTGTAACAACAGAAAAACATGAATTAACTCTTGGATATGATAAATTAAACTTGACTGAATCACAAAACATGAATTATACATAACTCATGCTGATTGTATTATTTTACCATAAAATTCTTCAAAAATCTCCTTTGAAAGATAAGAAACGCATATGTACATTTGAAAAAAAAATGTATAATAACGTCATGAAAATGATCATATCTCGGGCCCAACAATACGTGAAGGCAACCTTTCCACTTTTTCTTTCCTTCCAATTTTTCATAGAAGACCTGAGTTGCATGCGAGGGGAATCCTATTTATGAAGGTCTCTATCTCGTTTGATTTCGAGGGCATGTTCCTTGTTTTGGGTACTTTCCCCTTATTTGATGCAGGTTGGAAAGGCTTCATCGAGCTCCCAAGATCTGGAGATACCTTGACCTCTATCTTATCTTTACTTGCATCACCTTCATTTTTTGAATTAGTCACTTGCTCTTTCTCTTTGAATCCCACATATTTCAAGAAATAACCCCAAGGAATTTTAAGTTCCTCTAAAGCGAAAAAAACCAACAATTTGATTAAGCCTTGATGGTACATGCTCCTATGAGTAGATTCAGGGTGGCTCTGAACCCTCCTTGACATTTTGGTTAGGATTTTAAGCATGTACTAGGGTAAGTTTAGCTCTGTATCTCCACTTATATGCATAAGGAAACAAAGGTGATAACAATGTACTATGTTGAATCGACCCTCACATGTTATATACCTCTGCACTGCTTCTAGGGTTCCTTCCTAATCTTCTTTTATCCATGACACAACGATTCCTTGGCTCTAGTCAGGGTCTTGGTGCTTGAGAACTAGGAATTTATCATAGAGGTCAAGAGGCAGCTTGCCTTTCTTAAACCACCTTTCCCCACAGACAAGGAGAGTGCAAGTTGCTCCAATGAAGTGTTATGTAATATGAATCCAGGTATCCCCAAGTTAGGTATGGAAGCCATCGAACATCTCTGTGAAAAGCATAGCTAGGCTTGTGTGGTGTCCTTCAAATGCGCACAGGAAG
>CBVK0100981822.1:0-11092 GCA_900067695.1 Picea abies
GAGCAATTTGGAGTCCCATGTAGACAACAAGGCTTTCTGCTTTATTATTAGTGATCTTCCCTAGTCCCCAAGAGTATTCCACAATCTTTTGTCCATCAAAGTCGAAAATGACTCCCCTCGCATCTGTCGCCCCTGACCTTTTACCTTATGTTACAAGATAAAAAACGTCTCAATAATACTTCCAAATTTTTATAAATTTCATAATGAAACTAGAAGATCAAAATGATATAAAACATTTTCGAAAGAAAAAAATGGTAAAGCTTACCATTTTAAGGTAAAAGACAAAAAAACATTTTATCTCAAAGTACATAATTTTTATATAAATCTTTTTAAGACATTTATAATACTATTAAAATTTATAATAGGTAAACTAATGAAAACCAAAATGACTTTGATAATCTTATTTTGGAGTTATTTAAATTTATAAACAATATAATAGAACATGATAATTAATTTTTATTAATTATCTTCCTCATTGTCTTCATTTTTTTATTAAAAAAATACTTTTCATATAATTTTTACACTTCAAATATACATTATAAATATTAAATATATGCATTATAAATTTTAAATGTAAATTTGATACATTTTAAATTTTATATAAATGTTTTTTTATGTTTTTTATATTGATCATTAATGTATTTTCTCTTACTTTTCTTTACTTTTTTTTTTAATATGAAAAAAAAATTACATATTAATAGAAAAATAAAAACAATTTATAATACCGTTAAACGTTAAATAAAAACAATTTATAATACCGTTAAACGTTACCAAGATTAAACAATGAATATCATCACAATTAACAAAAGCCGTACGACATGCATATGAGAAAGGAATAACTTGAACAAAATTGTACAAACAAAATACACATATAAAAATACAATACAAAATACCAAGAAAAGGAAAAATCACACAACTTAGATTATACTATTAACTATTTTTATCCTCACTGGCAGAAGAATTGAATGTACTTATTTTATTCTCCACCCACTATTATTCACGTCTGTCTACGGACACCATCCGGGGTTTGGAGAATGGTTTTATTATTTGATTTTTGTTGGAAGGTCACATTACCTACGTCACCTCCAATTGGGAATCTGCCGTGCAATCGTAAGAACCTTGACAACCGTTTTCCTTTGTTTATTTGGATTGGGATGCTCGTATTTGGGGGTCAATATTCAGCTTGCTACGTAACATTGAATGTCGCGGTAGGTGGATTATAGGTCATTCGATTCGAATTGTTATAATGTGACGGCCTATAATCCACCTATCGCAACATTCAATGCTGTGTAACATGTTGGATATTGCTCGCCCTATATCTTTTAGCTAAGAACGACTAGGGAGCAAATAAGTCCTCTTTTTTAAACGAGTGTGTTAGTTAATGGGTATTTTCTATATCTAGATTTAATAGAATGTTGGTTTTGAAGATAGTTCCTATAGTCTTACCATTGAACTTGATAACATGGCCTCCTTGGATTGCTAGGATGCAGTGGGTTGTGTCACAACACGAGCTAGCAAGTTCTTTACCTTCTACATGGTAATGTTCACTTCACAATGTCATATTAATCATTAGGGTGGCGGTGGTGGGAGTGGAGGGGAATATAGAGAAAAAATAATATGTTTTCTCTAATATTCGCCACACCTCTTTCTCTATATTCCCCCACACCCCCACCCTCATTTATATGTTGGGGGTATGTTTTCTCTATTATTTGCCCCACCCCCACCCTTACCCTCATATTCTCTATTATTCGCCTCACCCCGACCCTCACCCTCATATATGTGTTTTCTCTATTATTCCCCTCACCCCCATATATGGAGGTGGGGTGAATAATAGAGAAAACATATTATGATTTTCTCTATATTCCCGACCACCCCCACCTTCACCCTCATATATATGTTTTCTATATTATTCCCCCCATCTCCACCCTCATATATATATATATTAGGGTGAGGGTGAGCTTGGGGGAAATATAGAGTAAATATGAGGGTGGGGTGACCCCACTCCCACCCTAATATATGAGTATAGGCTGACATGTTCTTTAGGTGGATTTTTTTCTTCATAATGTCTAACCCATCTTTCCTATGTATAAATGAGCTAAGGGAAATGTTAGTTACAACAACAACAATGTCAACAATGGAGCCGATTGTCTTTAAGTTAATTTTGTCTATTGACATAAAGTTGGAATGGTATTAGGGAATTGATGGATCATCAATTGGGAAATGAGGTACTAAGGATGTGAGTTGCAAAAACATCTCTCAATCATTATTCAAATGGTTAAACTTTTTGTTTGCTAGTTTGAGAATGGCCTTGGACTTGATGTAGACATGGCCATGTTGGATTTGAGCATTGTAAAACAAGTGATATGTATCTCCCTTCCTTCAATGTTAACAAAGTCAATTGAAAACCTTTCCATAGCCTTAATGGCTGTTGAATTCACAAAGGGATGTTTTTTTATTGGGCATGACCCCGATTGTTGAATTCACAAAGGGATGTTTTATATTGGGCATGACCCTTGATTACCCAATTTGTACGATAAAGGCTCAAGGCTTTGATAGGAATAGTTGTGTCTAGAGTGGAAAAGGAAGGGGGTGGTGTGAAAGGGAGATTTTCTTTAAGAAATGATTCTTATGATGAGGAGGTGGTGGATTGAGAAGGGTAAATGGGTGGAGGTGAAACAACTACTGACATGCCTACAAGGATGGATGTGGTGTTGACGATCTTAAGGTTCAATATTATATTATTCTTGTGTAAAAGATATAAATTAGAAAATAGTAAAGAAAAGTAGGATGTAGGGAGAAGTAGAAAAACTATAAATGTATGGGAGAAGAAAGGATAAAACTCACATGGATTGTTTAAGCAATCAACATTTCTAGGAAGTGATTCATATAATTGATCTCTTTTGGAGTGCCCCAGTTGCAACTTGTTCATTTAATTTTGATGGCAAAAGAGAGTGTTAGGTATGTGTCCTGTTAGAACATAAATCAAAATGTGAAACAAAGATTTGAATTTTCAATTTCTTTCCTATTTTTTTTAACAACATAGATATTTCATGATTTTTGTTGTCTTTCAATAAAGTTTTTCTTTAGAATTATTATTATATAAACTAATAAAATTCATTCTTGTGTTTCGACAGGGTGGATCAATCCTAAACCGTCAATCCTGACGCATATCAACATAAATGGTTTGCAGAATTTAAGGGATACAAAGTTGCGCAATGTTTAATCGATACAGTGTCTCTATTCGTGGTTCCATTTCCGGACTTCATCCTTCGACATTATTTGAATTTTTTTCTTTGAGTTATCCCAAATACCCGCATTTCTGAAGCTCGAATCAACCTAATGTTATATCTTTCCCTTAAATGTTTTACCCTTTTATTATCATATTTCCACTTTGGGTCTTTGCGCTTTGGGATTTCAAACTCAACGTTTATTGAACCTCTTAATCTCGAAGTCACAGAGCTTCGGAGCCCCGAAGTTCCGAAAGACACATTCATAAAGGAAAATACTTAGTTGACGTGTCCTAAGTCACCTGAAATTCTTATTATGTGGAGACACGTGGCACTTACTTCTGGCATTTTTGGACACGTAATTTGCATATTTTAGGATGACACGTGTCACCCATGTTCCTATGACATGTCATCATATGTGATGTCATCCTACCACGTCACTCCAAGATATCGTTCTCTAGGATATCACATTTTTAATAGATCCCATAAGTCCCGAAGGCCCGAAGTGTAGGAGATGAAAGGTTAAGTAATGATTAGCTTAATAAAAACTTGATTAAGGATAATTAAATCACTTCGCGACTTTAGACTTCATGATAGGTTTAACATTCCCTATTTAAAAGCCCCGAATCACCGAATTTTGGAAGTGTCAGAGTACTTATGCTTGCTAATCAGGATTGTTAATTATAGTTAAAAATGATTAGGGTAAGATATTATAGTAAAGCTTGCCGCTATCAAGTAATAAATTCACCAACTTTCTAGCATTATGACCCGATCGTTCAAATGTGAAGTATTAACTGGAGAATTGATGGTGTGTTAAATTGTGAATTGATAAAGATTTGAACTCTATCTCTATCTATGTATTCACATTCATAGGTGTTATTTTTTCCACAGGACCAAATATTTTTGCCGAGAAGTCATGGCGCCTCACCAGGGGAGCAAAAAAGCCAGTCCGCAGAGGAGCCGAACCCAAATTTTGAAATTTATTTAGATACTACTACTCATTTAACAAGTAGAATTAAATCCTGGGCGCAGATTTATGAAATTCTCGAGGAAGAGTAATCCATTGTTTCTGATGATGCAAGCGAGGGGGAAGATGTTCTAAATACAAACATGCTAAAAGACGTCACCAAGTTGAAACTACATAAAGTTGCATCAAGGATGAAGTTATTTCCCTACACAAACATGATACACTGAGCTCTGGAGCATGTGGATATACCGACCATGACCATCTACAACCATCAAAGAACTATTGTCGTCTCTTTTCAATCTGAAGATATACAAGTAATGTATAAATTGACCAATACTCCCAAATATGTCTACAATGCAGAATTTGTGAAGAAGTTTGAGAAAGAAGAATGTGTAGATTATGATAGAAGCATCCATGATATAATTAAAACCTAGTGGGGAAATGAAAATAAATTCAAAGTAGACAGTCATGGTATATACTCCACATCTTCTTGTGATGCACATATTATGTACACAACTACGATGCTCTGTAGATTGTATGGAAAGAAAAACCTTGCACATTTTAGCGTTGATTGGGTTCCTATTATTAATGAAGTTGTAGAGGGTTTCACTTTTAATTAGGGAAAGTTGTTATCTGGCAACTTGGTCAAACAAATAGGAATTTATACAAGTCAAAAGTCTAAAGGTGAACCAACTCCTTTTTATATGTCGATGTATATTATGGATGATATATGTTACAAAACCCCTTTCCATTGATGAATTGGATTTGGACTCCAAAATCTCCTGAGCCAATACATATCTATGATTCTAAGTTGTTGGAGGAAAATGTCAAAGACCATTTTTTATGAAATTTTACATAATGTTATCATCCAAATCCATGAAGTTATACATGATAACCCTCCTCCCAGGATTTCCGAGCAGATTATGGGAAATTTAGGTTCAATTGTAGACGGGTACATCGAGGAGAGTTTTTCCTATATCAGAGTTTATGTTGTCCTTTAGCTTGTAGGCACTGTCTTGCTTGTTTTGGGTAGGTAGTCATTTTTGTTTGTCATTTGATTAACACATGTTACATCTAGTTGCATGTTTGGCCCATGTTGCATGAGGTGATAGCATGCTGAGTCGTTGATGTATGTTGCATGATCTGTGTGTGTTGTGTTTGTCGTCATGTTGTGTTGTTTAACTATTGTCGTTGATTGCCTTCCTACTTAAAACAAAAAAAGAAGCAAAAAAAAAATTGCTTTTACGTCGTGTCACATGTAGTCATAACATGGGGATGCCACATGGTTGTTTTGTATCTCCTCATGCTTTACCAAAATTTTTTCTAGATAAACTCATTTGCAGTGAAATGGCATACATAATAGTTTCTGCAGGCATAACCAAGGAATTAAAGGCAACACATAAAAAGGTATGGCCAACTTATCCCATACAGGTTGGTGAATATTCCTTGTTGGATTTTGGACATGCTAAGGTTGAAGCTTCAACCTTGGAGGATATTCCATTGTCTTCCATTGAATTCAAAAGGCATGATCCACATAAAGTGGTTGAAAATCATTTGGCTCAGTTCATCATGAAAAAATATTTTCATGAAGATTCACCATTTGATGACATTTTTAGAGGAACGAAGCCATATGATGAAGTTCTTTCCAGAATCCAAACTCTCTCTAATAAAGAACACTAAGATTTTCTTAATTTTCAAAATCACAAGAGAAGTTGTCTACCCAAGATTTTATAAGTGGAACAAATTTTTACTCATAATGGTAATCCATTTTCAGATGTGCCACCATCTTCTAATCTTAAGCAGCATGATTTGCCTGAGATCAAAACCAGAGAAGTTGATAAAACACCAAAAACATTATCAAAAGATACAACGGAGAAGGAAAAAAATCTACCAGGTAAGACTTTGCAAGAAACATGGGAAATGTTTGAAGCATTGATGAAGCATGGACATGTTTTCCCTCAAATTGGTTCAAACACTGAGACTCCCTTAAATGATATCTCTACTCAAGGGGAATCTACTACACTTACATATCCTATTCCATCCTTAACTCCTCTTGCATCAAGCTTTGAGATACATGGTCCAGAGGTAGTAAATGTTGAAGATATGATAACTATTGAGACAAAAGGAATGCCTTCATCAGATTTCTTCTTCAACGAGAAAAGGAAAGTTATTGTGTAGAGAGAGATTTAGAAGAAAGGAGGTGTAATCACAAAAAGACAAAAAAATGATATTTTATGGTCAGGGACAGAGTGACCATGAATTTGCAAAATAGGTAGCAGATTCTCTGAGAGCCTTTGCAACAACAAATTTATGGTCAGTAGACAATTTAAGAGAGAAGATTGATCAGAAAAATATTTTAATTGAGCAGTTGCAAAATGGTTTGAAACAAATAGAGGCAATTATTAAAGAACGAGTTACTTCTGAATTAACTTAGACCCAACAAAGTTATGAACAATAGAGCTAACAACTACAAGAAAAATTAAGAATAAGTCTTCAAGATCAACAAATGTTGAAGAATACTCTTTCCCAGAAAGATGCCTTAATACTTCATTTAAAAACCCAAGTCAAAAAGGTTGAAAATGAAATTGTTGATATTTCTTCTTTTAAGAAGTAGGCCATGGAAATTAATGATGGATTACAATCAACCCAAGACAATTTCTGTGAAATCTTGGAGATTATTCAAAAACAATATATTATCATCAATGATTCATTACAAATCATTATTGATACAGAAAAAGCGTTGGTCAATACAAGATCCAAGTTTCAGGAATTGATGATGTGGAATCAGAGTTTAAATGTACCAGGATTTGTTTAGTTTTTATAGTTTGAACAATTAAAGGGTGAAATGGAAATGAAGACTTTGGAAAATAACCTGGAAGAGAGTAAAATATTGGCTAGAGAAGCCAAAGCATTTTGTTTAAATACTCTATTAGTTGTAGATGTAGATATGGATGAGATTGACCTCAGTGATGTACATTGAATTATTGGACTCTCAATGTTAATGAGAAAAGAGAAGATATGAAGAAAAACAAAGAAAAGGATAAAGTTGACATCCAATAGATGAATCAAGTCAACTTGCAAATTTTAAACCATTTCTTGATCAAGCACAATTTACAATGTCAAAGTACTCAACAAGCTGCGGTAAGAGTTCAAAAGCATTTACCATTGATACATAGAAATGCTTTTAAATTTGAGTTAAATGTTAATATAGAGCCTCCTAAGTTCATAGTTGCATTATTGAATTTGCACACTCATTACAAAGATCAATAAAAAGCAGTTGCATCTACGAGAAAATAAAGAAAAGATAAGCCTTGAAGCATCCAACAATGATGATGTTTCTAGAAGCATGACAAATGTTCAAATGTTTTATTTTGTAATACTTAGTTTGATGTTAATCAAGTATGTAGAGGATTTTTTTTCTATTCTAGTATCTAGAAATGTGGAATCTAAACTATTTTGGTTAAGATGAAATTGTATAAATATATACATTTGAGACATGAAGAGGGATTTTTCCTCGCCTGCTATAAAGAAAGAATATTTAATATAAATTTCTATAGAAATACAAAGATTCTACTTCTAATTTCTTTGAGTAATGTGTTTTCTATGTATTGTTACTTTCATTATCATTATTCATTTTCTTCACTCTATGGTGTTTAAAGAATGAATAACTGCAATTTAGTAATACATCTAATGCAATTTACTTATTAGACATATATTCAAGTAGATATTTTCCTTTGTTTCACTGTGAGTGGAACAAGACCTGTATTTGTGTATTTTTTCTTATTTTATTATCATATTTCAGACACACATTCCAATTTTCTACTATTGAAAATAAAGTAATATTTATCAGAATCAAATACCTTTGTTTGTTTGTCAATTTTGTTTACTCTAAGTCTTCTTTCCATCTCTTCATTATTGATAAAAAGCACAAGGGAAAATATATTGTCTTTGTATTTCCAAGATATAAGAGTATTAGAATCTCATTCTTAACTGAAGGTAGAAAGGAACTTTAAAATCAAATATCATTATTTTGGATGCCTGACATTGTTCTTTGAGCCTGGAATAAATATCAGGAACACCATCTTTTTTTGGTGTCGTTTTCGGGGAACAAAGATACAAAGTTATTTTTCCTTGGGAGTTCAACAAAGATGAGTTTTGGTTCTTGAAGGTGAACAAGAATTTTGGTTCTTGAAGGTGAACAAGAATCAAACATAGGTTTAGGATCATTTTGATTGTCACCTGGTGACTCCATTATTTTAAAGTTGGCATTCGAGAGAAAGAATACCAGACAAAATCCAGATAAGAAGCAGACCACACCTGTCTTAGATACTGGAAAATTTCTCAAACCTAAAGGTTATCTAAGACAAACTTCTACGTCAATAGGTAAGGTTTATCAACCCAAAGATTCTCAAGTTAAGGTTAAGATCTCAACAAAAGAAACACGTGTAGTTGATTTTAAAGAAACACCTCAAATTAAATCTTCTTCCACCGAGGCTTCAACTGGTGTTCCAGAAATTAAGTCAGAAAATCTAAAGATTGAGATACCTGAGGTAAAATTATACGATTTAAAAGGTTTAAATTTTCAAAATAAACCTTTTTCTTCCACACGAGTTTAAGATTTTGAGATTAAGGAAGAATCCTTAGTTCCTAACGTTGTTTACACTCGACCTATCCTCAGTCCTCCCAAAGCAAGGGTTTCAATTCCTAAAAATCCAGAAGATTATCGTTTATATTTAAGTTCCTCTCATATTATTTCTCCCATCTACTCTTTAGGTCAATATGAAGGACCATATACTAGCTCTCAAATTCCTTCTAAAATTAAGTATTCATCTATATCGAGAGATTCAACACCTTTTGATTATCTTGTAGGCGTTCATTATTATCTCCTTGAATCTATTAAAGACTTAGTACAACAATCATTTGAGGTTTTTGATAATCTTCATTACGTTCCTCCCATCTCATCTCCAAAACCCACAAAGGCTAGTGTAAAAGGTGGAGGCAGTGGACAAGTAAATCCACCACCACCTCCTCCGAGAATTTTTGCCAAAGTAGCTACTAGATATGAACCTTTAGCCCTTCCTACAAATTTACATGATTTACCTAACAATTATATGAAGATTTTACCTAAATTTAATGGGGAAGGGGATTTAACAGCCACTGAGCATATGGAATTCTTTGATCAATTTGTTGATATACTTGGTATTGAATTTGAAGATGTCTATATGAGATTGTTTATACAAACTTTTGAGGGCCAAGTTAGAACCTGGTTTAAGGAACTTTCTGCAAATTCTATAACAACTTATGATGAATTAGAAACTACTTTGTTAAGACAGTGGGGTGAAAAGAAAGACCATATTTATTTTTTGACTGAGTTTGGAGCATTAAGAAAGAAGGCTTCTGAAACAGTGTCTGAATTCATTCAAAGATTTAACTGTTGGAATAATGATTCATTTATCATATTCTAGATGTAATTGTTTTTTAGATGTAATTGTTTTTAGTATTATTGTTATTTGTTATGTCTAGAAATTATAATTAAGGTTAGGAAATATATTTGAGAGATTCATGGAGAGATTGTTGAGAGATTGTAGGAGAAGATGATTTCCCGTAACATATTCTCTCATTGTATTTAGTCATGCTTTGGTAATGAGAAAGGTTGAGATGAGTGTTCATTGTTATTGCATTATTTGCTCCATTAATATGCTGGTGTATTTCTTCATTTGGTATCAGAGCAATAGGTTTCTCATGCTACTGTAATTGTGAGGTATTACCATTGTCTAATCGAGTTTGAATTGTTGCATGGAGTTTTTCCAGCAACATGGAGTTGTTGTGTGGGGAAGAGCGTGAACATGTGCCCTGGAACGTGGAGCACGAATGATACAGTAAAGTGTGAAGAAGTGTGTGGAGTTTGCAGCGAGAAGTGCATGGAAGAGGAGTTTGCAACTGGTGTGTTTGTTGTGTGTGACTGGTGCATTTGTTGCATGG
Organism: Picea abies; assembly: GCA_900067695.1. NCBI lineage: Eukaryota > Viridiplantae > Streptophyta > Pinopsida > Pinales > Pinaceae > Picea > Picea abies. The sequence continues at coordinate 10,177 of CBVK0100981822.1, forward strand.
AAGAGGCTTTAGGTCATGGTAATATAAAACTAGAGGATCAAATGTTGATAAGGAGGAAGCATGAATTAGCTCCAATTAGCGATGGACCAGTGTAGTGAGCGTGGATCTGTTGGCTATCTGACTCTGTTAATTGTTCTAGGAGGTGCTATGTATAAAGTAACCAGATCGTTGTGTAGATTTGCTGGACGAATTGCTAGAAGTATCGTTGTTTAGATCACTTGCTTGATTCGCTAAGTTGCATGATTTGTATCACTATTTTTGTGTTGAACAGATCACTATGTTTTTTTTACTGGATCAGATCTGTGTAGGAGAAAAATAATCGTTGTTTTTTTTTGCTAGATCGTTTTGTTTGGTGTTGTGCTTGGTCATCAGGGATCGGTGTATGGACACATACTTCATAAACACGATATCAATACTCCATAAACAAGATAGAAGAGAGCAACAAAGATATAATAGGTTGATGGTTGTATATGAGAGAGTTTTAGTAATGAGAGAGAATTAGTGCTCTATGTTTATGAGAGAATAAATGTAAAAGAGATTATTTTTAAATCTCTTATTATTTTTTGGGTACAATTTTATAAACTAGCAAGAAGTAATATTTGTTATTAAAGGGAGATATAAGAAGTGTTGATTGTAATCCTTTGAAAGAATTGAGCTTTAACTCTTCATTGTACTCAAGCATTAATAAAATAATTTTTTTTGTGTGGTGGTTGAGTCCGGATTTTTTGGGACATTGGTTCTCGTCCCGGGTGAAGTGGGACACTTTGTGTTGCTTTCTGCGTATTCTCTCTTATTCTCTCTCTGATTCTTATTTATTATTCATGGCTACAAACAATATTGTGTTACCTACACTTGTTGGCACAAATTATTGGAGCAAACACATGCAACCTATATTCATCACTAAATATTTATGGGA
>CBVK0100981849.1:0-10762 GCA_900067695.1 Picea abies
TGTATCTTCTGTGTTTTGTTTCTGCATTTGTTTTATTTTATTGCTCCACGATCCTGTTTTTCTAACACGTAGTTCCATAGGTCATAGTTCCAGAGGGTGTAGTTCCATGAGTCATAGTTCCACAGGTCATAGATCCATAGGGCATAGTTCCAGAGGGTGCAATTCCATAGGTCACATTTCCACAGGTCATAGTTCTACAAGGCGTAGTTCTAGAGGTCATAGTTTCATAGGTCATAGTTCCAGAGGGCATAGTTCCACAAGTACATAGTTCCACATGTACATAGTTCCACAGGTCACAGTTCCAAGGATCATAGTTCAACATGGAGTAGTTCTATAGTTCATAGTTCCATAGGTCATAGTTCTAGAGGGCATAGTTCCATAAGTACATATTTCCACAGTTCAAATAGTTCCAAAGGACATAATTCTAAAGAACATGAACTATTAAAATGAATGAAATATGCCCTTTGTAACTATTTGCCCTGTGGAACTACGCCCTTTGGAACTATGACCTCTAGAAATACACCCTGTAGAATTATGATCTGTGGAACTGTGACCTGTGGAACTATGTACATGTGGAACTATGTACCTGTGGAACTATGTACCTGTGGAACTATGCACTCTGGAACTATGACCTCTGGAACTATGACCTCTAGAACTACACCTTGTAGAACTATGACCTATGGAACTGTGACCTATGGAACTGTGACCTATGGAACTATGCCCTTTGGAAATGTGACTTGTGGAACTAGGCCCTTTGGAACTATGACCTCTGGAACTACGCCCTCTGGAAATACGCCCTCTGGAATTATGACCTCTGGAACTATGACCTCTGGAACTACGACTTGTGGAACTATGACCTCTGGAACTACACCCTCTGGAACTATGACCTATGGAACTACGCCCTATGGAACTATGACCTTTGGAACTATGACCTTTGGAACTACACCATCAGGAAATATGACCTTTGGAACTATTCCCTTTGAAACTATGACCTCTGGAACTATGACCTCTAGAACTACACCCTATAGAACTATGACCTATGGAACTATGACTTGTGGAACTGTGAACTGTGGAACTATGACTTGTGGATCTGTGACCTGTGGAACTATGACTTGTGGAACTATGCCCTATGTAACTATGCCCTATGTAACTACGCCCTCTGGAACTATGACCTCTAGAACTACGCCCTGTGGAACTATGACTTGTGGAACTATGCCCTCCAAAACTATGACATGTGGAACTATGACTTGTTGAAATACGCCCTCTGGAACTATGACCTCTGGAACTACACCCTCTGGAACTATGCCCTCTAGAACTACTCCCTCTGGAACTACTCCCTCTGGAACTATGACCTTTAGAACTACGCCCTGTAGAACTATGACCTATGGAACTATGACCTATGGAACTGTGACCTGTGGAACTATGACCCGTGGAACTACACCCTCTGTAACTATGCCCTCTGGAACTATGACCTCTAGAACTACTCCTTGTGGAACTATGACCTGTGGAACTATACCCTATGGAACTATGACCTATGGAACTACGCCCTCTAGAACTATGACCTGTGGAAATTTGACCTGTGGAACTATGCCCTCTGGAATTATGACCTTTGGAACTATGACATGTGGAACTATGACTTTTTGAACTACGCCCTCTGGAACTATGACCTGTGGAACCATGACTTGTGGAACTACGCCCTCTAGAACTGTGACCTATGGAACTACGCCCTTAGGAACTACGCCCTTTGGAGCTATGACCTCTGGAAATATGACCTCTTGAACTACGCCTTCTTGAACTATGACCTCTAGAACTATGACCTCTGGAACTATGCCCTCTGGAACTATGACCTCTTTAAAAAACATAAACATGGAGGATAGACTATGATCTTAAATTAAATTATTATTGTTTATTATAAAAGAGTGATAATAATCAGAAATATAACCAAATTAATCAATTATAAAAAACCCATTAATAAGAAGGCACACTGCACTAACAAGGAAGTACACCATGTGGAACTACGCCCTTTGGAACTATGAGCTTTAGAACTATGACCTCTGGAACTACACCCTCTGGAACAATGACCTTTGGAACTATGCCCTTTGGAACTATGACCTCTAGAACTATGACCTCTAGAACTGCGTCCTCTGGAACTATGACCTCTAGAACTACGCCATGTGGAACTATGACTTGTGGAACTGTGACATGTGGAACTATGACCTGTGGAACTGTGACATGTGGAACTATGACCTGTGGAACTGTGAAATGCGGAAGAACTATGACCTGTGGAACTACACCCTCTAGAACTAGGACCTATGGAACTTTGACCTATGGAAATACTCCCTCTAGAACTATGACCTTTGGAACTATGACTTGTGGAACTACGCCCTCTAGAACTATGACCTCCGGAACTACACCCTCTGGAACTACGCCCTCTAGAACTATGCCCTCTAGAACTATAACCTGTGGAACTGTGACTTGTGGAACTATGGCCTCTAGAACTATGACCAATGGAACTACGCCCTTTGGAACTACACCTTGTGGAAATATGACCTCTGGAACTACGCCCTATGGAACTACGCCCTCTGGAACTATGACCTCTGTAACTATGACTATGACCTCTGGAACTATTACCTCTAGAACTATACCCTGTGGAACTATGACCTGTGTAACTGTGACCTGTGGAACTGTGACCTATGGAACTATGACCTGTGGAACTACACCCTATGGAACTACGCCCTCTGGAACTATGACCTCTAGAACTACACCTTGTGGAACTATGACTTGTGGAACTATGCCCTTTAGAACTATGACCTGTGGAATGCGCCCTCCAGAACTATGACCTGTGGAACTTTGACCTGTGGAACTACAAACTCTGAAACTATGACCTCTGGAACTATGACATGTGGAACTATGACTTGTGGAACTATGCCCTCTGGAACTATGACCCGTGGAACTGTGACTTGTGGAACTACAACCTGTGGAATTGTGACCTCTGGAACTATGCCTTCTGGAACTATGACCTCTTGAACTACACCCTCTTGAACTATGACCTCTAGAACTATGACCTCTGGAACTACGTCCTATGGAACTATGACCTCTTCAAAAAAACAGAAACATGGAGGATAGACTATGATCTTAAATTAAACTATTATTGCTTATTATAAAAGAGAGATAATAACCACAAATCTAACCAAATTAATCAATTATAAAAAACCCATTAATAAGAGGGCACACTGCACTAACAAGGAAGTACAACCATGAATTGCAAGTCTGGTACTCTACCCTCAATGGATGGATGTTTGACTAAGGTATTCTGGGGAGAGAGAACAAGGTACTCTGTGGAGAGCTATTAATTTATTTTGTTGCTAGTTCTAAGGAAATAATCTCTCTTGCAGTTTGAAATTCATGTTCTTTTGCCCCTTCTTCTCCATACCTTTCTTCTTTCCTCTTTTCATTGTTTCATCATTTTTCATTCCTCCCCCCGTCTTATCTGCATTCTTTCTCCTAGTTCTTAATGCACACTTTACTCTCTGGCATGTCCCACACACATCCTTGTTTGTTTGTCTATATTCATTTATTGAATGCATTCTTATCCTATGTTTTTACATACTCTTGAGTCGTTGACTGCAATATGACTAGTAGTAACTCAACACAAAGAAAAATTAGGCATATGTGTGATCAAATTTCAAGTTTTCAAAGCCTCAGGATGCAGGAATTTTCATTAAGGAGAGGTATTGGCCTTTTTTAAGGGTGTGATATCCTAGGTTACTTGAGAGAATCACCTTGACCCTTGGAAGGGTTGTTTCTTCTTGTTGCATATTTGTAGGATGGATATGGATTTTGTGTCTTTTTTGTCCTATGTGTATAGTATTGGATGGTATGTGGAAGTATGACCTATGGAGCTATTCCCTATAGAACTTTGACCTTTGGAACTATGACCCGTGGAATAACCTCTGGAACTATGAACTCTGGAACTGTGACCCCAGGAACTATAACTTGTGGACCTATGACCTTTGGAACTATCACCTGTGGAACTATGACCCTAGGAAATATGACCTATGGAATGATGGCTTCTTTTCATTTTGAACTACGCCCTCTAAGTTTGCAGTGCTCTCAACATTTTGAACCAGAAATTGAATGATGGCTTCTTCTCATTTGAAAATCACTCTCACTGCAATGATGACTGTGGGAGATGACATTGACAAACATGATATGGATGGATGAAAATTTTACAAACCAATTTGGAAAGATTCGTTACATGTTGATCTTTGAGTGCTATGAACTATTTATGGATTGATGACTTCACTCCAACTGAACTGATGTGACAGTTAGATTTGACATGTGATCATTCCTTCATCCATTTCAAGTACCATGTTTTGTGTTAACACATTCCACAAGTCATATTTCCAGAGGGCGTAGTTACATAGATCATATTTCCATAGGTCATAGTTCACGGGGTCATAGTTCCACAGGTGATAGTCACAGAGGTCATAGTTCTTGGGGTCACAATTCTAAAGGTCATGGTTCTAGAGGTCATTCCACACGTCATATTTCCAGAGGAAAAAGTTCCATAGGGCATAGTTCCATAGGTCATAGTTCCATAGGTCATAGTTATAAAGGTGATAGTTCCACAAGTCATATTTCTTGGGGATATAGTTCCATAGGTCATAGTTCCTAGGGTCATTCCACAGGTCATAGTTCTAAAGTTCTAAGTTACAAAGGGCATAGTTCAAGAGGTCATAGTTCCTAGCGTCACAATTACAGAGGTCATAGTTCCTAGGGTCACAATTACAGAGGTCATAGTTCCTAGGGTCAGTTCCAGAGGTCATTCCATGGGTCATAAATTTCTAGAGGGCATAGTTCCAAAGGTCATGGTTCCATAGGTCATATTTCGAGAGTTAAAAGTTCCAAAGGGTGTAGTTATAGATGTCATAATTCCATAGATCATAGTTCTTGGGGTCACAGTTCCAAAGGTCATAGTTCCATAGGTCATAGTTTCTGGGGTCATAGTTCCAAAGGTCATAATTTTATAGGTCATTCCATAGGTCATAGTTCCATAGTTCACAGTTCCAAATGGCATAGTTCCATGAGTCATAGTTCCATATTTCAAATTTCCAAAGGGTGTAGTTTTAGAGGTAATAGTTCTACGGGTCATAGTTCTTGGGGTCCCAAATCCAGAGGTCAGAGTTCCTCATGTCATAATTCCTTGGGTCACAGTTCCAAAGGTCATAGTTCTAGAGCTCATTCCACAATTCATAGTTCCACAAGCCATAGTTCTAGAGTTCAAAGTTCCAAAGGGGATAGTTCCATAGGTCATAGTTCCATGGGTCATAATTCCCGGGGTCACAGTTCCAGAGGCCATAGTTCCATAGGTCATAGTTACTGCTGATGGAATTTTCTCAAGAAATATGTTTGAGCAAGTAACAAAATTCCTAGGATACCCCTTAAGATTTATGTTTCATCTTTCTAGGCTAAGAATACTCCTCAAACTATATATCTCATAGGCATGGGTGCAAAAATGGTCAAAATTGTTTTTTGTACGGGGTTTTTAGTCATCCCAAGGAATCTCCACCATTCCTTAAAGGGTATCCAAAAATCAAGAAAGGAATCATAGGATTTCCTGGACATCCCTCAAGAATTCTTACCCTCATTTAGGTGTACCTGAGACCAATGTGTCCCCATTTTGGGTACGTAATTTTGGGGGAGGCATATCCATGTTGCATAGGTAAATATAAACTCTCTTATTCAACAGAGTTTGTAATACATGCTAAAATTAGCATGAAATGGAGATTCCAAATTTATGGAACTTTGACATCAACCTTTTATTATCATGATAGTCATTGATACTCATATCTAGAAGAACCCATATTGTTCTAGTTCTTTGGCTCCTTTGTTCTCATAAGATTATGCAAATAAATACCATATCAAAGAGAAAAGGAGATGTTAGGAACATTCCAAAAGATGAGAAAAATCTCCATAGCACAAGAAGATAAACTTCAAAGAATCATCATAGCCTTTATCCATGTATATGTCTTCCTTGGAATTTCAAACTTAAAGCTGTGAAAATAAAAACATTATTGTTGAACAAATAACCTTGATATTGTATTTGAAAGCACTACAAATTGTAGCTCAAATTAAAGGAAGAAAATATTCCAATGGTGTAGCCAAAACATGCACCTTCCATGGCCATCTTCAACAAACTCTCAACACAATGTAATATGTTGTTTTCTAGGCACAATCGTAGTCTCTCATCTTTCAAATGCAATCCAAATTCAGGGGAAAGAAAACCACAGATCATCATTGCAGAAACTACATGTGTTTGAACTAGTAAGAGTACAAGAAACACCCACCATGCATTATAGCATATTTTTATACGGGTCTAGAACTACCAGAGAAACATTGTGGGGCATTTCTCTCATAAATCCATTTTTGGCTGAAATTTTATTTATTGAGATTGTATATTGGGGAGGTTTCTATTATATGTTAGACCAAGTTTCCACAATAAATTCATCTTTATTACACATTGCACAAATTCTTAGATATTATATAAACATATAAAAAAAATATAGGAGAGTCTTGAAATATTTCAGAGAATAAAAATCTCACATAAACAACATTCCCTTTATTTCAAAATAGGAGAGTCTTGAAGCCTTGAAAGCCTACATTTCCTTATCTGATCCAAATATGCACATAAATGATCACATCAACCATTCCTTCACACATATGTTCCTATTTTGATTCATTATTTCAACATCAATTCATTCCATATAAAACCCATAAAATGACCAGAGCTCCTCTGGGAGAAATCTTTGAAAAATACTGTGCAATCCTGAACTCTCTCTTATACCAGATATATAAGAGAAAAGTGTAGATGACTATGAGTTATGATTCTTATACTTACGGAAGTTAAATTGGGACCAATGTATGGCAATGTTATATGGTGGAATGCTCCTGAATCTTTAATCTATATCCCTTGCTAAATTACTCAAGGAAGTAGACCTTCAAGTCTTGAACTAGTGCATGTTATAGCAATCCTGAGACCTGAATTGACTATAAATTTTAATACAACATAAATTTAATCCATTGTTTATACTTCAACCATTTGCATGCAATTCTAGTAGTTTCCATTTAATCCCTTATTTAGTTTGGATCATAAGTATTTATAAATTTATTATTCCCATAATAGTTTGTTGATGTTAACCATCATCCATGGGAATCACCTAAATGAAATTGGATTTGCACAAATAGTTTTAATAGACTATGCACCTGCCCACCACTGGGGATGGATCATGTCATTTTCCAGTTCAATAAGTCAATGTTGTTGAATCTTCATTTTTTTTAACAATGCTGCTAGACCAAAAATGGCTTTTAACTATCACCAATATACACAAAAAATTAATCCATCTAGGCCAAGATATAAGTTTTTGTACTGGAATGTGGAATGTGATGATCTTATTTAGTGTTGAGTGCAACATTCTGTACTGGCCCTCTGCATCCCAGTTGAATCTATCATTAAACAATTGAAGATTTTTAGATTCCACTATTTTAAAAATAATTCGTTTTCCTCCACATTCTTGATTTTATTGCTCCTCCAAGGGGTTAGAAATCATGTTCAATCCTCCACTTTATTAATGTTTCTATCTTAGTGCTTACACCATATGCATAACTAAGTAATTTCTAGGTCTCAATCTGATTTAACTTATTAAACCAGATGTAAAGAAGAATCATATGAAAATTTTTCATATTTAAGAAGATTTCTATGCCATATAAAATGTCTCTGAGATTTCTTTTTCTCACCCTTAATTGCATTGAAAGATATTTCTTCTCTGGAATATTCAAAAGAATGTACCCTCTCTCACCCCTCTAGACAAATTCCTCAAACTATCTAGACTACAATCATTGACGGTGTATTGTTGTCCCTCAAAAGAAAGTATCAACTATACATTTATCATACAAGGCACTAAAAGAGTATTCTTCTTCAACCCAAGAATAAACAAGGCATTACTCAACTCAATAACATCACACGAAAGTGTCGAGAAGAAAATGGAGCCAACTACTCTCACAAGGTAAGTAGTGTTATCATCGAGCACCACACTCGTGCCTCTCTCTTTCTCTTGAATCATGTTGAATAAAGACTTGTCATATGTCATGTGTCTTAAAGCTCCACTATCCAAATACCATCCAATACTATACACATAGGACAAAAAAGACACCGAAGCCATATCCATCCTACAAATATGCAATAAGAAGAAACAACCCTTCCAAGGGTCAAGGTGCTTCTCTCAAGCAACCTAGGATATAACACCCTTAAACAAGGTCAATACCTATCCTAGGTAATATTCAAGTGAAATAAAATCTCCCTCTTACACCTAGAGTGATTTGAACTACAAAAGTTGCGATACCATGGAGAAAATTCTACGCCCTTTGACTTTTAATGCAAAACATAAATTTCACCTCTTAACTAAAGGTTTCCTGGATCTTAACCCTATCAAATTTTATGCTTGGGGATGTTATAAAATATAATACCAAATAGCAGCAGAAGTGAACAATATTTCAATCTTTAACAACCCCAAACTTCTAGGAAATAAACAAGAAAATATATTGAAGTCTTATGATGAGTTTCAACCCTTCATGCAATCTTATCATGAAAACCCTTACTTATAGCAGTGACTACGACAATGAAACAACCCTTATCTTCTTCAATTATAATGTTAAACCACTTAACATAATAACCATAAAATTATGTCAAATTAGTGAGACATATATCATCGGAAATTACAAACCATGAAGAGCATAGATGGGTGAAAAAAAAAATTGCAATTTACACAAGTATTGGAGAGCTAAAAACTTCATTAATATGCATAAGATGAAGTTCATATACATTCTTCACAAGTTCAAAGTATTTCTTTCAAACGTAGTAATTACCAAGACTCCCCTCATATATGTGATCCCCCTTGCTTGGATCATTGGACGAATCCCTTGATATATCCCCTTGAGATATCCCAAGTTGTCCATTGTTGAACTACTAAAATATGCGTGTGAAATGATGGATCCACCTATATTGTAGATGAACTTTAATGTAGTTCATTGAAAGATGCCAAATTTGACAATGAAAAATATGATTGTTAAATCATTAGCTCAAAGAGCTCTTGTAACTATCAATGCATTCTTGAAATAAACATATTCTTAAGCCCTAATGAAACTTCCATGATTGAAACTATTTCATTAGCCTATGACAATCAATTTTTTCTAAATTCAATATAGTTATTAATTTATTAATAAACCAAATCTTTAATAATTTTAAATTTAAAAAATGGGAAAACTATTTCAATGACCCATAGAATATAAAGAACAAACTTTACTACATAAATCTATATTAACATTTTCAAAATATAACAAATAACAAATTTATAACTTTAAACGATATTCGAAGGAAAAAGTAATTTAAAGTATGTCATGAATGGAATAATGTTTAGAAATATGATGTTAGACAAATCATTAATATATTAATAAGATACCTTCGTGGCCATGAATTTTGAATCAGTCATGTTTTTTAAATTTATATGTTATTTAAATATTTTTGAATAATTGTTTATAGTCACTAAATATGATGGGGTTTAGTAAATATATGTAAATTTTAGTTCTTTATGTAGTAATATTGGTTATTTTTGTGTAATTAAAAATAAATCAAATAAAAAAAATTTAAAAATATTAAAATGAATGAATATTCCAAATTCTCAAGTGGTATGTTCATGTTCTTTAATCACACTCTTTTGAACTAGCTTAGATCCATCTTAAACTTGGATCTATCAAGTATAGAGAGACATCAAATTTATTAAGGTATAATTTTAATTCCACGTGATGTATTAATTCCTTCATACTAAATGAAAAAAAAATTACATCTTAAGAAAGTATATCCCTCTATGTGCTTCATATGTTGTCACAAACATATGTACAAATATAGTAATTTATTTATTTTTATTTCTTTTAAGTGACAACTTCTCTCTCATATTGGGCTATAGAGCACTTAGTCTCGCTACAATAGATGACAACATCTCTCATATTGGGCTATTTCAAATTAATCAAAAAGTCACTTACATTTCCAATTTTTCTAACCTTTTTATATTCTATCATCACATCATATTGGTTAGACAATACCAAATTATGAAATAACAATTCCCTAAGCACTTTAACAATTATATTTTTTGAACCTTTTTGAGGTATATTTTTCCTACCAATTTTGCTCAAATTATGGTAAAAAAGTTAGAGAAATTGCTAGAACTGCAAATATCAATTGTTGAGATGATATATTCAGTGTTTATTAGGGATTTTTTCAAGATGTTGAATTCAATTATGCATTCAAAAATTCAATTTCAACATTGCAAAATTGCAATTTCATCAACAATTTCACAAGATTCCAATGATGGTTGACAAAAAAATCCAAAAAATAAAACCTTTAGATTTGTCCCTCTTAATTGTTTTTCTTATTTTTTGCAAATCTTGAAGAAATGGCTTAGATTTTGATCTCATCCCAAGAGTTAGATAATTGATATTATTCTTTTATTGCAAAATAAATTGTATTACAAAATACCTTAAAATTCATATTACATATTTTTTTAAATAAAAACTATTATAATTTAGTTAATAAAATTTGTTATAATTTAATTGCTAATTTACAATAAAGACAATTATTACTAATTATTATTTAAATTTACTTAATTTTACAATTTTTTAAACATTTTAAGTTTATATATATATATAT